>JBAMJV010007463.1:0-97500 GCA_037951105.1 Echinarachnius parma
AGTCGTTTTTATATTGTATGAGACTTTTAATCAAAAGTCAGAATTAGTATAGAACCATCTCACTATACAGGGTGGTCCCCAAAAAACGGAACGGGGCACTTCTCCGGCACTTCCCAACATAAAGTAACAAATTTATTATGTCCATCGGATAGGGTGTCTTTTCAAATAAACAACGATACCAAGAACAGTCAATTTGGTCGTGTAGTTTTTGTTTTAGGGCGCTGTGAGTGACACCATGTCAGGTTCTCTTTTTTGTCAATTTTTACCGAGCCAGTGCTTGAAACATCGCACGTACCGCCTTTCATAGCGTAAAACAAGGCGCGCCATTGTTATTGTGCACTCAGCCGTGTGCCGAGAGAATGGGCATGTTCGTTCAATGGTATTACGGGCAGGGAGTGCGATTTAACTGGCATTGACTAGGTAAAAATTGACAAAAATGGGCACCTGACATGGTCTCACTCACAGCGTCCTAAAACAAAAACTACACGACCAAAATTACTGTTCTTGGTATTGTTGTTCATTGGAAAAGACACCCTATCCGATGGACATAAATATTTTGGTACTATATTTTGGGAAGTGCCCCGTTCCGTTTTTTTTTTTGCCACCCTGTATAGAGCAACCAAAACATGAGTAACTAACTGGTTAAATTGCTTATTTCATGTTGATTCAAACTGGTACGACCGTACGAGGCTATGGGCTGAACAAAAGTCTGATTATTTAGAAACACTGTATATAATTATATTAAGAGAAATGCCAACAATAGTATTCTTCATATAATGTTCATTGTACCACAGTATCTGATATTTTCTCATCTGAATGTTTAAATGAGACAAACAGAAAGAGATTTATCAATAAAAAAATAATTACAGGCATAATATTATGTGTTATTAAAAGGCAAACTTTTTATATGGTTGACTCCGTCTGATTGATTCTTACCCGACCTACATTATATTTGTATTCTAAAATAAGTGATTCGCAGATGGAACGAAAATTATTCTAGTTGTGGTAAAAGTAACCGACTGGGTTCGTACTCGGAACCTTATTGTTTTTTCTTTAAAGGATGTCATGCGTGGGGTGAGCTAGACCGCGGCTCGCCATTTTGAACTAGGCTAGTTTGCCCGCATTAGCTACGCAGCGTGCGCGCAAGCCGTTTGTTGCAAGATGGCACAGCGCATCTGATATACGAAGCCGAGCCACCTTTAAGATGTTAGTCGTGCATCCGTTTACCATGTTTACTGTTTTGTCGCACCGGAAGATTGGATATGAAGACTTAGTGGTATAGGAAGGAGCGGTAAACTATTAGTACACGACTGCGTTAAATAGTATGTGTGGTTAGCGTTGAGTAACTTGAATGTTAATCCAAGTTGTGGTTATTATGGTTATCAAAACACTGAAACACAACATATGACCAACCGGGCTAAGCTGGGCTATCCGAACAACATCATGTTCATGCACCCACTTTCCGATCCTAAACATTTTTCATTGAGGTCCATGGCCTTAAAGGGATCTGGTAACTTTAGTGACATGTGCAAAAAGTGATGAATAGTTGATAATTTTGATGTGTATATTTGTGATTTGATAATGTCCACTAGGTAATTTGTGCAAATGTCACGCTAAATGGATGTTATATGGTCGAGGAATAAGTGAAATTGCAAAGGGATATTCGCTAACTCGTTGCACCGACTTTGTTGTACACAGCTTGTAACTTTCCAGTGGATAATTTAAAATCCGAACACTTTAATCGTAAATATCTTTTTAACAACATGGATATTCGATAAAAACCAAAACCTGTTCCATACCTCTATTGGTATTACGAATGCAACAAGGTTTAAGAGAATTACTAATTCTAAGTTCTAAGAGTTCGAAGTAAGTTCTGTGGATTTGGACAGATCCCTTTAAAACATTAAGCTTCATCAAAGTCTGTTGTTGCGGTAGACAGGATGTGGGGGAATGTGCCCCCCCCCCCCCCCTCCCCCTCATCATAGCGACCGGCTCGTTAATTACTTTGCTATCTTTCCCTTTTTTCCCCGCCGTCGTCCTGATGTTCTATGAACAGGTTTCGCGACTCGACATAATCTCCCCGGCTCCACCGACAGACGACGACTCACCCTGATCTGATGGGCCCACGCCCCGGCCGGCGCGCGAATTGTCACCCGCGCGCCCGTCTGTACCTTGAGCCTACTCGACTACTACTACTAGAAAAACATTTACAGAGAAAGATGTAGCACTAAAACAATGATGATGATGATGATAATGATTATGACGATGAGGTTGTTGATGATGATGATGATGATGATGATGATGATGATGATGATGATGATGATGATGATAATGATTATGACGATGAGGTTGTTGATGATGATGATGATGATGATGATGATGATGATGATGATGATGACGATGATGATGATGGTGATGATTATGACGATGAGGTTGAAGAAGATGATGATGATGGTGATGATGGTGATGATGATGATGGTGATGATGATGATGATGATGATGATGATGATGATGATGATAATGATGATGATGATAATGATGGTGATGATGATGATGATGATGATGATGATGATGATGGTGATGATGGTGATGATGATGATGATGATGATGATGATGGTGATGATGATGATGATGGTGATGATGATGAATTTGATGATGACGACGATGATGATGATGGTGATGATTATGACGATGAGGTTGATGAAGATGATGATGATGATGATGATGATGAAGTTGATGACGATGATGATGATGATGATGATGATGATGATGATGATGATGATGATGATGATGATGATGATAATAATAAGGAGTAGAAGAAGAAAAAGTAGAACTCAAGACTTTTTTACTTTTCAAATATTTACAAACAAACAAATTACATATATAGGCCTACAATAAGAAGAAAAAGAAGAAGCACACATAAACACACACACACAAACACGCACACACACACACACACACACACACACACACACACACACACACACACACACACACACACACACACACACACACACACACACACACACACAACACACACACACTTCTATTGTTTGATTAATGCCTATTATATTTGATGCTTGTACCTACATGTATATACCACGAACATGGATTATGGCCTATAACAAGCATATGACCTCACCAAGGGCTTAGAGTATAGACATGGTAGAATTGATCACTCTCTACACCGACTTTCCCCTTCACTGTCTAGGTACATGAATCGATATGACAATGATCGGACCACATCACTCCTGATGAGTTTGTATATCATTGACATGATTAAAGGGGCTTCATTGCCGCGTCAGAGTACACTTTTTAAAAATGCTCAGAAGGGAGGCGCCACGTAACGGTTATATACCGACGCCGCACGCGCTTTATAGGTTATGTTACTATAGTTGGAAATATGGCAGCCTCCAGTGGTCAGGCAAAACAGATGAAATGCTCTCAAAAATATGGATTATTTCCATTATTAGTGATACACAAGAGGAAATATACGACTATAGAAGTGGCAGGAATTATGCACTTTTCGGTAACAGTAAGCGAAAATGCCAGCAAATGGCAAATGGTTTGGTTTTGGTCAAGATACGACCGAAAACATAAGGAAAACAAAGAAATATACAACACAATAGTTAAAGGGATAGTTGAGTTCTGGTAAGGAGAGTACAGTTTTGGTGAAACTGAATTTTAGTAACCAAAACCTGCATCATTACATTACAAACTAATATTTATAACTAGAAAGGAACAAAAAATTACAAATGACGTAGTAAAGATCATGTTATCATTCAAAAAAGAGCCGTTAAAACGTAAGAGGGCGCTCTCTAAACACTCATCGGTTTCAACCATTTTGAATTAAATATTGTGCATGTGATGCTTTGTTGAAATAGTGATTAGATAGAGAATTAACCAACAACTATTTAAATACCTATTTTGTAACTTTTTGAAAAGAGGAAGCATTTTTTTTGAACTTTTAACGGCTGGTTCAAAATTCTCTAATAAACCCGGGGCCCCGGGTTTATTACAAATTGTTATATTTATGGATATTTCAGCCGTCTCTGAACCGATTTTGATCAAACAAAGATGATTTTATTGTTTAAATATTATGCTCTTTCAAATTTTACACTCAGTTTTTCATTACCTCACAAAAAAAAAAGTAGTCTAGCGCCCTCTCTACCAAAACTCAACTACCCCTTTAATGGTTCAACAACTAGTGCGACGATATATTTATCAACGGATACATGTACATGTTTATATTTTGCATGTAGTATTTCGATTTCAATAAAAAAACAAAAAAACAATAGACGGCCATGAAATTAAGTTGTGTTTGTTACGATAAGCACGATAAAATGAAAGAACGATTCAATTGTCCACTTATTTATAGAACTGAATGTTGATTCTATATCGTAAACATTGCAATGCATGAATTACATTTATCAACGTTATTAGCACGACATCTAGTTTGGAGTCCTCTTATATTATGTTGATCTATAGTTAGATATCATACTTAACCTCTTATTGTGGCACTATGATGGTTTTATTTGTATAGCAACTATGCGTATCGATAATGCAAACTCCATCGCTTTTACATACTTATTTAAAGGCACCGTTGAGTATTGGTATTTCCCGAAGTGCCCCCCGATATTTTTTTGTGAGATAATAAAAAACTGACTGTCAAATTTGAAAGAACATACAATTTTAATGACAGAATAAACTTTATTTGATCAAAATCGGTTCAGAAACGGCTGAAATATCCATAAGTATATTTGTATTCAAAAGATTCTTCACCGGCAATCACCGGGGGATACTATTTAGACTTTTTAGAAACAAAAATTTAAAATGCTTAAAGACTACTTTGAAACAAGTCTGAATAGGTTTTTAAAAAGTCATTGATGATATCTCTATTGAATCATTATTTTAACAAAACATTAAATGCACAATTTTGTATGAAAAATGGCTAAAACCAGTGATTTTTTTAAATAGCGCCCCCTTGAGTTGTAACGGCTCTTTTTGAATGATCACAGGGGTTTTACTTAGTCGTTTGTAATTGTGTATACTTTTCGAGCATGGTGAAATTATAACTATTACTTTGTACCGTAATGGTGCAGGTTTTGGTTACTAAAGTTAAGTTTGACCAATACTCAACTATCCCTTTAAATGGGTCTAGTATAAATTTGTCTGAATCTATTAGTGATTCTTTCATACCTGGTTGCTTTCATCTTACTGATAGAAGTATGAAACCAGTTTGGTTTGTCAAAGTTAATGTTATTTTTGTTTAATTATTGAGATATGATTTAATTCGACAAAAATCACAAGAATCATTTTTAAATGTGTACAAACTTATGACAATGAATTCGCAATTTAGCAGTTTGCATTTTCACTCATTATTCTCTGCCGTTTAATATTCATTTAACATGAATTTTTTTACACAACCCTCAGGTGGACATTTCAGATCACATAAATAACATCTTATTGACAATTTTGTCAGTTGTTTTTCATATGTCCACCTATAGTTATTGGATCCATTCAACATCAAGCCGCTTGTAAGAACTCATGTATTGACACAACATAATACAGTGTCAATCAACCATATTAACTGAAGCGAGAAGTTTGTTCACGCCGAGCAAATACACACAATATTGAAAGTAATAGTTTTGCTCATAAAGATTCTCAATGTCGCAACAGTATGTTATTTGTTTTTCTTAAAAATAAAAAAAAAGTACGATGAACTTATGAGCGAAACAAGGTCATTGCGATGACTATCCGGAACTATTTTCTTTAAATGCCAGATCCTAAATCGCCCAATTTTAAATCAAAATAAGAGATACAAATGTTTGTTTAAAATTTCAAAAGCGCGTAAACGATACACATACCCCCGGAACGGGGGAAATGTGGAAATCGGAAAGGGTTAATCTGTTTAAGACGCACAGCTCCACAAGGCTTTATAGCGGGATTATATCGACAAATCTATTAAATTCCGTTGGAGTAAAGCCAGTCAAAATGACAATTATTGTGCTTCGAGTAGCTTTGGTTGCTACTGACTACTGTAAGTTTTGCGAGTCACGCATGCGTATCAATTTCTACATCACAAATCTGTGATTACTGTATACGCTGAAATAGCGTTTCACAAAACACGCGAATGGTTTTATAATCACTGATTATATAAGTTTTGCACTTTTAGCGTCACTGCCAGATAGATGGTCGCCATGGTAATGTATTGCTAATGAACACTCAACACTATTTGTAAACATTAAGTTACTACGTGGGTATGTTTAACGTATATACCCATTAGGTTTGCATATCAATTACAGTTCAATTACAAAGAATTTAAGTGAATTTAATAACAAAATAATGCCATGATTCAACAACTAGAATTATGAGTTTTTTCTTGGTTAAACTGATCTGATGCAATGATATTGTGCTATCCCCCGTTTCACAAAAAAGCACGAGTGACGATGATCAATCAAACGAGTTCACTATTATCATTACACTGTTGGAAGGCATAGTTTTCTGATTTTAGAAAGACAAAAAAAAAACATTCAAATTATATGAGTTTCAAAGAGCTGACGAATATACAATTTTCCTTTTTAGTAATACATGCCACTGCAATTCAGCTTGTAGCTGCGAATGTGTCACTTTGTTTGTTTAATAAAATACCATTATTATAAATGTTTTTTTTTCTCAATTTATTTAAATTAAAGGGATCTAGTAACTTTGTTGACAAGTGCAACAAATCATGCGTGGTTAATAAAAATGTGTATTGGTGTGATCTAATATGTCCAGAAAGTAATGTGTGAAAATGTTACGTTAATTGGAGGTTATTTGGCCGAGAAATTAGTCAAAATGCAAAGTGATATTCACAAACTCATTGCACTTACATGTACTTTGTACACGGCTTAAACGATCCCAACACATCCGAACACTTCAATCGAAATATCTTTTGAACAAAATGGAAGTTGGACAAACCGAAACCTGTCACATGCTTTTTTTTTGTTAATATGAATACAACTAGGTATGAGAGAACCACTAGAGTTCCAAGTAAATTTTGAGGATTTGGACAGTGTTACTAAGTCCCTTTAATAACCAGTGACGTAATAAAAGGGGGGAAGGAGGGGGCGTGCTCCCATACCCCACTCCCCTTCGAGAGTTTTTTGTTCTCCTATTTGTCCCCATTTCCACAAATTAAAGACGTTTCGTCTCACCGCAGGTATAGAGGTTTAATATCAAATAAACAAACTTTAAACAAAATAAAAATAATAAATATCTTGGATGGGATCCGAATTCTGTCCCGAGTTGTTGCGGCTTTGACCCGTCTCCCAAAACGCTTCGGAGTTCTTGGTACGCAAGACCAACGGATGGTCTAGAGATCGTGATACCAGCGCCCTTGCCCACTCCCCTCCTCACCACTTTCCATTTGGGTGCTAGAAGGTCGCTAATCTATCCATAAATCTCCCGCCAACCCTCCAAGGATTCTTCCCAGAAATCTTGAATAGGTTTTTATTTTCAGATGGTGACCATAATGTAATTATTATAATAATGGAAATTAATTTCTGGAGGACTGTTTAACATGGTTAAGTTTATAGCAGAATAGACTATACCAACACCCTCTTCCAACCCACCTTATCTGTTTCCATTGACGTTGGGTGGCGGCAATCTATAAATCTCCCGCCATTCCTCTAAGGATTCTTCCTAGAAATCTTTAAAAGGTGCATTTTCAGGGGGAAAAAAATATTATGCAGTGACCAGAATAGAGTGATATAGAGAGAAATCTGGACATTTGTTCCCCCTTTTTTCAGTATAAATTATGCGGTGACCATAATAGAATGGAATGAAATAAGACAGCAATCATTTCTGGAGTTATAGCAGAATAGATATACCTGTGCCCTATTTCACCCCTCCGCACCGCTTCCCATCGATGTTGATGACGAGTATCTATAAATCTCCCGCCAACTCTTCAAGGATTCTTCCCAGAAATCTGAAAAAGGTTGTCATTTTCAGGAGAGAAACTATATATGCGGTGACCAGAATAGAGTGATATGAAATAGATATTCCGATGTCCTCTTCCACCCTCTTTCTATTTATGTTGTGTCGATAATTTATCAATCTCCCGCCAATCCTCTAGGGATTCTTCTCAGAAATCTTGACAAAAATTACATTTTTTTCAGACAAAAAATATGTACGGTGACCAAAAGTGGAATGATAATAATGAAAAATGAATTCCAGAACATTGTTATGGTCAAAGTAGAATAGTTATACCAATGACCTCTTTTACCCTCCTCACAACTTTCCATTGATGTTGGATGTCGACAATCCATAAATCTCCCACTAACCCTTCCGAAGATTTGTTTTCCAGAAATTTTGGGATGTTTTTTTTTTTTTCAACAAAAAAATATACTGCATATAATGTATTCGCGGTGACCATTATAGAATGATATAAAATAATACAAAATAATTTCCGGAGATTTGGTTAAGGTGAAAGCAGAATAGTAAAACCAATGCCCTCTTTCACCACATCTCACAACTTTCCATCGATGTTGGATGTCGGCTATCTATAAATCTCCCGCCAACCCCTCCAAGGATATTTTTTCTTCAGAATTCTAAAACAAAAAAATGTATATGCGGTGACCAGAATAGAGTGATAATTGTAGTTATACCAATGCCCTCTTCCAACCCTCCTCACCACAATAACCGTTGGTTTTTAATGTCTTCAACACTTTCCATTGTGTCGATGTCGGCCATCTATAAATTTCCCGCCTACTACTGCTACTCCGACACTACTACTGCTGCTGCTGCTGCTGCTGCTGCTGCTGCTGCTGCTGCTGTTGCTACTGCTACTGCTACTGCTACTACTACTACTACTACTACTACTACTACTACTACTACTACTACTACTACTACTACTACTACTACTACTACTACTACTACTACTTCTACTACTACTACTACTACTACTACTACTACTACTACTACTACTACTACTACTACTACTACTACTACTACTACTACTACTACTACTACTGTTACTATACTACTTCTGCAGAATCTAATTGCACCTGTAAATAAGGGATATAAATAATTATGAATAACAATATCATTATACGACTTATAAAAGACTTTAAATATGATATTATCAATTTTTGTTACGAAAAGTAGTACTTATCAATGAATGTAATTAAACAGAATTGGAATTGGTAAGTTCAATCACCTGTAAATCCATTATAAGTTGCGGTACATGAAGACATGCAGACGGAACGCATCGATGTGGCGACAAGTGAAGTCATTAATTATCATTCTGTTCTTGAGATATTTGTGGATCTCATTACGAGTCGCACGGGGGTCCAGCCACCTGTTATAGGGACAGGCTTGTTAGAATAACGGGGAGAGGGGGTATGGCGTGCATTTAGTATCAATAAACTTACATGTCGAATACTGTATATCGATTGAATTTAGTTATTGATCCATCGATCTTTTTTTATTTTAACTCGAACTGTGTCTTGTTCTTGTCCAATCAGATAGAGAGAACTCGATGTTCTCATTATCTGATGTGCGTGATAGAGTCAAACATGTCTTTAAAGTGATCGTCGTAGTGATTTTTACCACTGTTTTTATCACTATGTAAGTAATAATTATTTAGTAGTTATTTATCCTTGTTTTGGACAAAATTGTGACAATATTACTGCTAGTTAATGGTATTTAATCGAGTGTTTTGTAAACAAATATATATAGAAATATATTTTGTCACAAGTTACGATCTGTTTATAAACAGTTATTCTGCTACTACGATGGATGATTGAATAGAATATTACTTAGTATTCAAAACAACGAAAAGGGTAAGATTTTATCGACACAAAATGCACGCTATAGATTGGGGATGTTTAGAACTAAGGTGAGATGTCGGTGGTTGTCAAGATTGTGGCGTATAATGTGGATTACCGAAAAGGGGTTCCCCAACCTTTTCACTCACACGTGTATGTCCAAAGGAAAGGGCAGGAGATTAATGACACAAAATGCACTCCATAGATTGGGGACAAGTAAGATCTGTGTAAGAAGGTATCAACAGTTGTCGAGAATCGAAATCAACTCGGGACAATGTTGCGGCGTAATGTGGATATCCGAAAAAGGGGTTCCCCAAAGTTGTCCCGTTGTGGTTGTTCATGTTGTTGTTGTTGTTTCGCTCACAACTTGCGCAAGTGTATAATGTCCGTGAGGTCAGGAAAATAAGATTCTGTTTTTGTGAAAACCTCAAGTCGGTTTGTGGCTTACCACATCGAATTCTTGGTGGGTCTTAACATTCTTACCCTAGGCCCAGGCTGTATACTGTATATAGGATAGGATGGTAGTGATTAGTATTGGCAGCAATCGAGTGTGAACATCCTATAGCCGAGCTGTTGCAGCACCTAATAATTATCGCGTCTAATTCCACCTGTATAGAGGTGGTTGGTCACAGTCATCTATTGATACAACATCGAAATCATCATCATCACCATCATCATCATCATCATCATCATCATCATCATCATCATCATCATCATCATCAATCTATTTGATGCGATAGCGTACAGAGGAGACGCAACAAAGGATTTTACATACTTTATTTACACTGAGGCTAATATCACTCTCACTTCCCACACCTGTAGGCCTATATTGTTAGTATGTCATCATAATAGTACCTACGCCCTGACATCTAATTACGTCATATAATCGGCTCAGAAACAGAAGGGCGCAAAGTCACATTTTCTACTTCCGAGTTAATCATGTCCAAAAACTGGGAGCCTTGTAGGAACCTGTGTAGCTCTCTTTTTTTTCTTTTTCTTTTACAAAAAAATTTGAAATATTTTCTAGTTTCTAGTTTCACTACATAAGGAAGATCCGATGTTCAAGATGGTATGCGTAACCTAATTAATTCAAACAAACAAAAAGCAGATGACGCCTTTTTTTTTTTACGAATTATCTTTTTTTTTAAATATGTGTTTTTGATAAATATTAACCAAAGTTTGAAATAATAGATCGGAAAATGTTGTTTCACTAGGGCCCCATTGCAGAAAGAGATACAATCGATTGTAAGTTACAATAATCGTAAGTCAGAAAATTTACGCGATTCAACCAATCAGATTTGAGCATCTAGAACACGTGATCTGAGTTACAATTAATTGCAACTTACAATCGATTGTATCTCTTTCTGCAACAGGGCCCTGAAGGATCTACAAGATGGTATATGCGCAACTTAATATATCCCCAAAATGTAGTTAACGCCTTTATGACTCTCATTGGACAAAACTGTCAGCAATGGTCAGGATGCCTGCGGTCTGGATGGTCTGGATGTCCATCCCTGCCCCCGTCATGCCCGACGTCTATCCTCGATCCTGTGCGCCCAGAAATAGCCAAGTTATGTAATTGATTGGCTTTGTTCTGTCTGTCAGTCTGTCCGTCTGTAGTATGACCAAGGAGGTATTCTCCTTGATATGACGATGTCTTTGTCAATACAAAATTAATGTATGATAAGGGTATGGTGGCCCCGAAGGGACATCGCGAATCTCGCAACGAAATGTGCGACGTTGCATATTTCGTCGTGAATTTCGAAACAAAGTTTGCGATTCGCGATGTCCCTTCAGGGCCACCATAATAAGGGCCCCGTTGCAGAAAGAGATGCAATCGCTTGTATACTGCATGTACATGATGTAAGGTACAATAAATTAGAAGTCAGAAAATGTGCGCGTTTCAACCAATCTGATTTGCTCATTTAGAACACATGATCTGACTATTAAAATGATCTGAATTAATTGTAACTTACAATCGATTGTATCTCTTTCTGCAACAGAGCCCTTGCATTTGCTTCCTATTTGAGATATTTAACAACATGATGCATATTCGGGTTATATTCATACCGACTTGATTACATTAAGTCATTTTTTAAACTTTTGACAACACCTGTACTTGTTCAACTATTTACCACCAAAATCAACTAAGACAAGTTCTAGCTACCCACATATAAACATGAACTAATAATCAGTCGTTAACGTTGCCCCCAAGGACCACCCCCCCCCCCCCCCCCCTCCCCAGGCTTACTGATAGGGGGCACGCCACTTATTTGGGGCACACGGTTTATATAAATTCTATATTTCATACCATAATGGTTATTGCTAATTTGTTGGGTCATGTGCCCCCCCCCCCCTCCCCATAGCTACAATACTACACCAGTTCGTGTTAAAGGGACTGAGTAACATTGTCCAAATCCTCAAAATCAAATTGGAATTCTAGCGGTTTACTCACACATTGTTGTATTCGTATCAACAATAAAAGCATGGGACAGGTTTGGGTTTGTAAAATGTTCCCTTTCGTTAAAAAGATATTTACGATTGAAGGGTTCAGATGTTAAATTATCCACTGGACCGCGAAAACCGTGTACAAAGTGAGGGCAATGAGTAAATGATTATCACTTTGAATTTTTGCTCATTATACTCGGCCATATAACGTCCATTTAACTTGAAATTTTCACGCAACACACAGCGGACATATCAGATAAGAACTATATACATTGTTATCAACCACTCATCACTTTTTGCACATGTCAACAAAGTTACTAGATCCCTTTAATCCTAGCCATTTATGGCAGGGATTTTCATCATTTTCGTGATAACTTCCTTCCTTTTTTGAAGTCAAGACAGATAGCAATTAATTTTGTACGAGCTCCAGAATTGTTGTATATGAATTTGATAATATACTCGGCTTTATTTTAAGTATTAGTTATAATAACATAAACATTTCAAAAACTCAAATGGAATGAACGCCAAACCCCGAAAACAACAAGAACAAAATTCATTAAAAGGACTAATATGATGTGAAATAAACGTCCATTTTGGGGAAAGTCCCCTGTAATTCCGTTTGTAGAATTTGACAGCTATTATTTCATCTGATTTCCCTTTTGTTTTTTTACTGTATACCAATTTCGTTCACTTTCAATGTTGTCTTTACTCTCATACCCTATAGGGGCGTAACGTGGTCGGACTGATTTGTATTGGGAAGCACACACATTGTAGTGGGGAGGGGGGGTGGGGGGGGGGGGGGTTAACTTTATGTATTTCGTTATTGTATCACGTGCCCCCATGTCCGCAGGTATACGTCATTGCTCATATCGTACTCTCTTTTCCTTACTATCTTTGATTAATTCACGTTTATAGTACATATACATGTTAACTGATTGTGTTGATATCATTGAAGATTTACTCTCATTCAAATACTTATAATGTATTTCCGTATACATGATTGTACGAGTGTACGCATTTACATACTCATATATAAGGTCAATAATATTTGGTAAAATTGTTGAATTATAAGATGGATCTTATATTGAAGCTTTATCAATTAATCCAAATTTAAAGCTTTTCTTATTCCAAGTGTTCGAAGACAGAGAAGACGGTTGAAAAGTGCGCTGTCATTCTATACCTACATTATATACAACAAGTGCATAATCGAAAGTAAAACATGATGAGAACCATGGCATTAAAGAAGAGAAATTAGAGAGAGTCGTTGGAATAACCCAGTAACAAAATGCTTTGGGGGAAATCCCTATTAATATCATGTAAGTATAGTTCATTATATACATTGACCCAATTTCATAATATATAACTCATATTTGACAAAAATGTTAGTATCATTCCGAGAATTATGTCAGCTGATTGGTTGAAAATGGAAAATTAAAAGTGAATGTGCCCGCAAAATTAGCAGGCATAATTAGCAGGCATATTGACCATGTTGACCTTTTCGAGAAATGTCCATCCAATTATTAAACGACACTATATACATCCCGATATAAAAAACAGAAATATTGTTTGGAAACATTGATAAAATATTACAACTTGATTTATTATATTATAACTTTACAAATTATCATTTAAAACAGAAGAGTACAGAGATTGCGATAACACGTCCAAAAACAACGGCCATAAAGAATAAACAGAACATTTTGAATTATTTAAAAATAATTAAAAATGTCTTGCTTATATGAACGAGTGGTCTTTGTACACAGGTGGTCGCTAGTATAACATATTTGACTGTACCGTTAAATAGCGTAGCTGCGGGGGGGGGGGGGGGGGGGGGGGGGTCACGTGCCCCAAAAGTTTGATTTTAAAAATACAACATAAATCCAAAGAACGTGCCCCCCAGTCAGTAGGATACTATACCGACTACGTCATTTGACTAAATTATACATGCGCCTTCCCCTTCCCCGTGTCTTGTGTTCGTGCTATGCTCACGTGAGGCTGGAGTCACAACATATACACCGGTGTTACGATAGTAGGGTACGGAACAAAGAAGGGAGGAGGGGTCTTGGGAGGGGGGTCGAGTCGAGCCGCCCCCGCACCATCCCTATCTACCTAACGCATACCTACGCATATTAAGCCACTCCTAAAATATGTGTTAACCAGGATCAGTCATATTATGTTCTTTGGGTCTGTGTACTTTATTTATTTCAGAATATATTATATGTATGTTAAAATAATAGATACAAATAATTCATCGAGATATTTCGGTCGATCAGCGGAAACCGACAAATCCAAGCCTGATTTTTGTTCCAAATGAATGATGTAACTTGGCTCATGTAATGTATACGGTGCACTATCATCTGATCATGACTATAGGATACGAAATGACAGGACAGCCCCCCCCCCCCCCCTCCCTTTCCAGCGCAATTCACGGTCTAAACGTCGAGTATAACAAAGAGCGCAGTGCATATAACTACTAATTCAATGGATTATTCAAATTCTCTCTTCAAAGAGTTACCACATTTTGTTCATAATTTATATTTACAAAGTAGTGACTTATATAATACGGAAGGAAATAGGCAAGATATAGAAATGCGTATGAAATATGGAAACAGCTGCATTCAGCTTAAAGGGATCTAGTAACTTTGTTGACATGTGCAGAAGGTGATGAATTGTTGATGCAATGTATATTATTGTTATCTCATATGTCCACAGGGTATTGTGTGAAAATTTCAAGTCAAATGGACATTGCATGGCCAAGTAATGAGCGAAATGCAAAGTGATATTCAATAACTCACTGCACTCACTTTGTACACAGAAGAAAAACTCGCCCGGAGTTTTTCTTATCTGAATACTTCGATCGTACATATCTTTGTAACGAAAGGGAAATTTGAAAAACCGAAACCTGTCCCATGATTTTATTGTTAATACGAATACAACAAGGTATGAGGGAACCGCTAGAATAAAAATTTTATTTTGAGGATTTGGACAATGTTACTTAGTCCCTTTAAACGATACAATTAGTTTCTTATAGCTTAGAGGTCTACTTCTTTATGATTAATAGGCCGTAACATGTATGACATTATCACAATCAGGAATAGAGAGCGTTATAACTTCGTATTCCCTTAAGGAGTCCAATGCTTAATCTAATCTGCATGTTAAAATCAAACCCAATTTCCTCATAATTAGAACAACACAGTGATCATTCGGCAACAATAAAATCTAACATTAATAGATAACGATCGAACATGCCGATAATACAAGCACAAATATCAAATGTAAACATCACATGCACATCCAAATCCGCCGAACATCACAACCAGATGATGATTGTAGTCTAGCGCCAGGATGCGATACTTATACGGAGCACTATTTTTAAAGATTCGTTTTCAAAACATCCTCATAATTGTTATTAATAACATCACGTGAAAACATAACTACCGGTATCGACCGGCTATAGCAAAACCCGGCACGTGTCGGTAAAAAATAAAAATGTAGATGTTCATACCATTACAAGGGCTTCATCACAAGCTTTCATTTGATGCTTTGTTCCAACTAATTGGTCAATAATTGGCGAAGATAATAATGATTATTTCAATCGTACAATCATAGGTCTTTTGCACACATTGTGTGAACTTAAAATGCCCATTTCTTCAAAACATGAGTTACCGACAAGTGCCGGGTTTTGCTACAGCCGATCACTATTATTAACTGAGATTGCGCGGGTATGCTTTTAGATATCCACCAGGGACATAACCTATGTTCTTGTCTGTTTGTTTAGGAAGTTATAAGGGGAAATTATTGATTTATCTCGCCCCTCTAAACACCTGTACGCGGATAAGTTGTACAACTATAAGTAAGTATTGGGCATTATTTGGAAAGGGCTAACCGTGGGCGGGAATATCCACACCCCCTCTTTGATGTCGCGACACAATTCCGAATCGAGATTCGTATCTTCAAACACGTCATATTCACATGAAATAATTACACTGGTTATTATTACATGCATTTCAAAAAGGTCTTCTTCTTTTTAGGAATATATTTTTGTCCCGTTTTATTTTGGATCACGCAACCTATGATGTAGGTGTTTTGTTCTAATGTCGTTGTTTTATCTCAAATTGCGTATTCTATCAATACTCACATACACACACACACACACACACACACACGCACACACACACACGTACGCACGCACGTATATACAACCACAAACACTCACACAAACACATCAAGTCAAACTGCATACAAAGCACACACTGTACAAACAAAACAAACACAGGCATATACACATAAACGCACACAAGCACACGCACACACACACATACATACACACATACACACACATACACACACAAACTCTCACTCTCACACACACACACACACACACACACACGCACACACGCACACACACGCACACACACACACACACATACACACACACACACACACCCACATACTTACCCAGGCATACTTGTGGGCACCCGACTTGTGGGGTACTTTATATGCTACTACAGGCTGAAGGAGTGCTACTACAAACTGTTTTTTTTTTCAAAAAATCTTTGCAACGAAAAAAGGCAACCTTCTGAGTGCATGGGAGGGTAGGGGTGTGTCTAGAAAGAAAAAAAATCCTCAAGTATCACTTATGGGATTTCACTCACAAGATTTTGTCACATAACTCTTTGAAGCTAAATACGCCGATTTAAGGCTATTCCTTAGTGGGGTCTATGATTTATTCCCCACAAGGAAAAAATACCCCACAAGTATATAAATTGTACCCACACGAGACCCCACAAGAATGCCTATGTGAACACACACGCACACACACACACATGTCACACACACAATACGCAAACTATGTCGCAACTATTGGGAGATCGTCTAATTATATCCTTGTTTCAAACTTTCTCTCACCTGCTCACTGGCATTCAATAGAGCGAGTTACCGACTGCTTTGTGACATTTCTTGGAAAAGCAAGGCGGGGTAATTCGTAAAGAGGGGATGACTTTCACCCATCAACATCAATATTTCACCAGGAAATTTTTAATAACAGTTAATACAAAAATAAAATCTGATTACGGGTGATATTTAAGGCAAACTTATAGGAACGGATATAATCTAAAATGTCCTAACTCTTTGGGATTTTGCCTTCCTTTGTTGCGTGTGCACTTTGCTTGAGACTTGAAACGATTTTTTATTTTCAAAATCCAATCCTACTCCATACGAGAAATTGGTTTGTTACAATATATTTTACTCGGATAGTGAACTTGTTCATGTAACTTTATGTAAATGTAGCCTTTTTAAAAGATTTTTAAATTTATTTTTTTGAGGGGGGTACATTTATTCATTATTGGATTAAGACTCATAGTAACAAAGATTCATGACCCTTTAAACGAACTATAGACAAGCTTGTTCTATAGTGACTACCCGTCTATAAAGACCACCTACTTATAAAGTCCACATTTTGAATACATTTGGAGATATTCATAATATATTATAGAAAGGATAGACTATAACAAATTAATTAATGGTCAGAAGCAGACATATCATTTTGGAAAATTAGAAAATAATGATTATACAATTTTATCGTGGACACGTTTGGCTTTGCCAAATAAGCGGAAAGGATGATCAAATTAAGAAAGTGGATCCTTATCAGTCGCTAATATCTTTATAATTATTGAAGAAACAAAGGGGAGCGTGTTGATTGCGTGACTTGCTTGATCAATCGGATGACTCCGAGCGAAATTCAAAGTGACGTGGCACGAACAAAATAGGGGCGTGGGGAGGGGACCATATTAAATTGTCAGGTTGATGCAAATGAGAAGGAAACGTCCTGCTGCATAACGCCACGTCGTTGTAATGCACCATTTTGATTTCGGAAATGATCCTCATCGTAAATTCAAGTTTTACATATTTTTTGTTTTACAGTGTAAAATAAAAGTAAAACATCGGGCAATTATATTCTTACATTATTATATATTGCGACGATGTTGATCGCCAGCTATCACTTAATCTATACTCCCTCGCATTGTTTTATCTGTTCATAATTATGTTTATATAATGACTATCATTATATTAATAATAATAATAATAATAATAATAATAATGATAATAGTAATAATAATAATGCAAGTAGAAACATTATTATCATCGTAATTATTAATAGTATCATGATAATTATAATAATAATTATTATTATTATTATCGTTACTATTATTATTATCATTATTATTATTATCAGTATTATTATTATCATAATTATTAGTATTATTATATATTATATTACTTGTATTATTATTAGAAGTAGCATTATTATTATTATTATTATTATTATTATTATTATCATTATTATTAATATCATTATATTTTATTACTAGTATTATTATTAGTAGTAGTATTATCATTATTATCATACATCACCATCACCATTTATGTTGCGCAAAATAATATAACTATGATTAATAATGAAGAATTATTATAATTCAACTTAATATATTACGACCATCATAAAATTACTCTGAATTTTCCCTGGTCTTGATGTACAAAGAGTTTAAATGGTCACATAACATCATGTATAGGCCTATTGCTTATTGGCGGGTCACACAAAAGTCATCCACCGGAAGTAAGTCAAATATTTGTTGAGCAAACTAATTTCAGCTTGCTCATCTAACAACGAATAACAATCGAATATAGTACAAATTAGTAAATTTCCTTTTTTATAGGTCCATTGCCTTATATTTACATTTACATTAAATGCTATTTGTTTAATATTTGAATTATGCATATGACTATAAAAGCATCACACTGTACTGCGGCTAAAAGTTATTTTGATATGTTTTTTTTTATTTGGATATGTCCGGCATTAGCCATAAGCATGGTTTTCTGCGCGTCCGATTTGAGATAAACATGGTAAATAAACAAAAATCATTAAAATATCATAATCATCATAATTATTATCAATATAGATATTACGCATAAGTTCGGACTCGAATTGTAATAACGAATCAACGCAAGTAATCAGACAATAAAACACCTACATAAAAACAAAAACCATCAATTAATTAGGAAACAATCAAACAAACAAAAACCGGATTGGTAGATCAAAATTATAATTACGTTTTGTGTAATTTGTATGGTACCACGGGGTGCCGATTATTATTATGATTCATATGGTCAGGCGGTTATTGGTCGATTGACGGTTACACAAAAACTCATGTTCACATTTGAAATATTATACAAACATATTTAAAACTATATTTTTTGTTTTGTTGTCGATAACTTTTTTTGCTGTAATAAAAGGATGTTTTCATTGCCATTTTGATTATCATGATTGCAGTGGTTTATATGGATTATGTTCATTTCTAAAAATAGATTTGTATTTACGTAATACGTAATTACATAATACTATTATGATTATGTTTTTGTTGACCAAAATTGTCAATCGTATACTGTATTGGGAATTTCAAATTACTATCTAATTTTATTTTTTCGCATACATTTAATGTTAATAGGTGATTGTAACTTTAATGCTGTCCAATTTGTATCAATGTTTAATGTTAGTTAAAAAGTTAAAGTCTTTCCCGTACCAATGTTGGCACATGTTGGCACATAAGGCTAAATGTAGCGAAAGTTACAGAAGGGGGCCAGTCCTTTGGTAACTCGTGTGATTAACTTTCCCTTCTCCATTCTATAAATGCGGAGTGTCTGGCTAGAAGGCAGAAGGTACCATTTTTAAAGTCTTTGGTATGACCCGGTCTGGGTTCGAACCCGGGACCTCTCGTGCATGAGGCGAACACTCTAACCGCTAAGCCACCATGCTCGATGTTTAATGGTTAATGATTAATATTTTATTATTGATTTGACACGTTTGAATCATGGCGTGCAACTTCTGACTGATTTGTCGATGACTCTCCATAATATTATCTATAAAACATGATGCACGTATACGAATCAAAGAGGATATCATGTTGCGCCTCCGTTCCTCTAAGAGCTTCTCTTGAACCTCTCGAAATAAAATCGACCATGATTGATTACAAGGAAGAACACGAATCATACCACCCATATCCTTTAACCCTCTGAGTGTCGTTGTCCACCCAATAGTCACAATATTCATAGAATTAAATCAATAGCAATGTTCCTTCATCCGTGGTAAGTTTGCAGTGAATTGTACAGGCACATTCATTAGTATTTGGGGGCATACTCTATGTATTTTGTTTGTTTTGAAGGATTTGCTTTTTGTTTGTACTGTTTTTTTCTTCAAATTATTACGATTATTTCTTAAAATTATTATTGTTTTAACTACATTATTATTAGTATTACTTTATATTTATTGTTTGTTTATTTACTGTTTTTTCAAATTATTATTATTATTTCTTAAAAGTATTATTGTTTTAACTACCGTATTATTATCATTATTACTTTATATTTATTGTCTGTGGGGTGGGGTGGGTGGGTGGGGGAGGGGTGTGGGGGCACGTGCCCCCGCCATCATCCATGTCCCCCGTAGCCGTGTTAGATACGCCACTGATATTCTATATTCAAGTGCTGTTAATAGTACCAGCAAATTACATTCCGTTATGGCAATTGAGATTTGTTTCTTTTTTTCTTTAAAAAAAGTCACAAAATGAGTATATAGGAAAATAAGATCGTCATAATTAGATACTTTCACTTCCGGAATTCTCGATAAAGAATTAGTGCTCTATCAACTGTTAGTTACAGTATTACCCAATATCTCAACGAATTCACTAGATGATATAGCAACACCTGTATTGTAAGCCTTCATATCCTTCCGTTTTATGACGTCATCAAACATGTTTGTTCGACGTTTTTTTTGTTCCAATCTATATCAATTATGCTGTCCTCTGTATTGACATTTTCTTTTCTTTTTTCTTCAGTAATCCTTCCTTTTTTATATTTCCCTTTCCATTTACCGTCTTATATTTTGTAGTTTATTTCATTTAAATCCTTCTTTATTGATTTCCGTCTTCGTTTTAATTCTACTATACTCTTCCTGATTCATTATATTCATATAAGGATTTGGTCGTTTTACTTAATAATCGAAAAGTAAGATGAAACAGTATTTAATTTGATTAAAGTTGATCTATCAATTTAACACGCATATAATTTGTACTATTCATTCACAATAAATCCCCGAAGAAGCCTTATTTTGGAAACATTTGGAAAACTATGTTTTCTTACGGTGTCTTTTTAACGTTTTGTTTTACTATAACTTTAACAGTTTTATGCTTGTTTAAATTGATAGATCGACTTTAATTAAATTAAATACGGTTGCATCTTACTTTTAGAATAAGTAAAACAACCAATTCTTATGATTATGTTATAGTTTAGATGTATATGATACAAATACCTATTTTCATACAAAGACCTACAGATGCTTATTAGATACTACCTAAATACTGCGTAGGCTAACTTATCCTTACAAACATTAAGGGGATCTAGTAATTTTGTTGACAAGTGCAAAAAGTGATGAGTGATAAATAAAAATAGATCTTTATTTTGTGTGATCTGATATGTCCACAAAGTAATGTGTACATCTCACGTTAATTGGATGTTTTTTGGCCGAGAAATGAGCAAAGATGCAAAGCGATATTCACTATAAACTCATTGCCCTTACTTTGTACCCGGCTTAAACTATCCCGTAGACATTTTAACATCTGAAAACTTCAATAGTAAATATCTTTTGAACGAAATGGAAATTTGAAAAAACCGAAACCTGTCCCGTGCTTTTATTGTTAATATGAATATATGACAAGGTATGAGAGAACCACTATAATTCGAAGTAAGTTTTGAGAATTTGGACAATGTTACTTTAACTCTGTCCCTTTAACTCTGGAAATAAAATTTTTGGTTGAAAATTACAGGAAATATTTATTATACACTTGATTGTGGTATATATTTATGCATGTATCTGCATATTTCCATTTATTTTCCAATATTCTCGTGAATCTTGTCGGCATGTGATGCGTTATCTCGACTAGACATGTTTCATGGAAGCAGCCTCGCCGGCAGAATAGAACAGAGAAAGTTTCAGTTCAGGGCTTGAGCAGTTGAAGGCTTCGAGTGTATGGCAGCCGAGCTCCGGCCAAAAAAAGCGCGGGAATTGCGGGGACGCAGCGTAACTAACAGACAGTTCCGATCATATTCAGCCGCATTATTTTTCCTATCGAATTAATCGCTTCCCGCCAAATAAGCGTTTTGCGTGGGCAATGGTTTCTATACCCGCAGGACGACCGACAAACGTGTGCTATTTGACCACAAACACGTTATACATGTGTCCTCCTAAAATAAAAACATTCCTTTCTAATTGATACAAGGATTTCTATGTATAAACAGAGTTAGGAGCTGTACTGTACAGTCAATGGGTTAAATGAGGTGCGTGTTATTTATTAGAAAAGGAAGTTCGACCAAGCTGACGTTCGTGTTGGAGTAGATGCAAAACATTATTGTGTCTCGTAAAGAAACAAACATCCATTCATAACAGGTTGGGCAAGGAAATGTTTTGGTGAAAGGGAGGATCCAGTTGATAGTTCCAAAACAAGACATGTTGAATTAAGGATACAAGTGGTTTAAACTCAGGCATTTGTATAGCGCTATATGATGCAGGGTTTCTACACGCTGTATAGCGTCATTATCATTATTACTTTGTATTATTATTATTATTATTATGGTTATTATTGTTCTTATTAGAAGTATTACTAGTTTTAATATTATTATTATTATAACTATTATTATCATCATCAACATCATCAATATCATTATATTTATTATCATAATAGTGCAACGATTTGAAAACGGTCCTGAAATATGATAATTATGTAAGCCTATCTTTATATTTGTTTTTCTTTACGTTTGAACCTTTTCAACTGAAAAGTAATTCTATATTTATTTGTTCATGAATTTCGGAAATAATTATGAAAAATACTAACAAAACAACACATAGTTTCTCTGAACTTGCCAATATTAGAGTAGGATGTATATCTTGAGATCCTTCACTTCCAATACGCATGGGCGTAGGAGCAGATCTTTCACAGGGCGGGGGGGGGGGGGGGGGGGGGGGGCTGACGTCTTTTGCCCGAATAACTATCCTTCCCATATTTCACCTGAAAAGCAAAACAAAAACAAAAATGGGACGTATTTTTCCCCAAAATGTCGTTGTTTTGCTCTTAAATGTCATGAATTTGTCCGAATGTAACAATGAGTTTGCCCGAACATGACTTTATTTTGCCCGAATATGACACCGATTTGCCCGAATAAGAAATTGATTTGCCCGAATGTGACATGGTTTTGCCCAAATATGACACGTTTTGCCCGAATTTAAGGTGCCTTTTTGCCCGAATATGACCGTTTTCAAAACTCCAGGGGGGCTGCAGCCCCCCCCCCCCCCCCCCCCCTCCCCCAGCTCCCGCCTCCTACGCCTATGCCGATACGATTATAATTTTTTTTTTAATCGCGACACACATCCGTATGTTGGGAAAACGCATAAACAGAAAGAACAAAAACAAGAAAAAACAAGATATTAAATCAAAGTTCAAGTAGTGTCATTACTTGATGATGCATTTTATAGTAGCTCTCTTACTTATATACATAGGAACATTATGTATGTACATGTGGGTGGAGACGTGATAAAATATTGTGCTATAGTTATTCTGACATGATTTCTGACTATTTCGGCTCAAAATTCGGGTCAAAATTATTAAAATTATTAAAATTATTAAATCACGATCCTATATACTTAGTAAATATTGCTAACATATAATTATAAAGATATTTGAAATGTAAACAAAATATGCCTATCAATAATTGTATGAGTGCATGACGTTAAAGGGGTAGTACAGTTTCGGTAAGGCTGAACTTCAGTAACCAAACCTGGACAGTAACATTATAAACTAATAGTTATAACTCCACCATGCTCGAAAGGTATACAAAGTTACAAACAACTAAGTAAAAAGCCTGTATCGTTCAAAAAGAGCCATTAAAGCACAAGAGGGCGCTTTCTAAAAAGGCATTTGTTTCAACCATTTTTCATACAAAATTATGCATGTGATGTTTTATTGAAATAATGATTAAATAGAGAGATCATCAACAACTATTTAAAAACCGCTTTTGAACATTTTTGAAAAAGTGCAAGCATTTTTTTAATTTTTGGAAAAAATCACCTAATTATTTGGGCCCCAAATAATTATAAGGTCAGATATATTTATTGATATTTCAGCCGTTTCTGGGTCGATTTTGACCAAATAAAGTTTATTCTGCCATTAAAATTGCATGTTCTCTCAAATTCGACACTCAGTTTTTCACTACCTCACAAAAAATTGTGATGTGCAGCGCCCTCTCTACCAAAACTAAACTACCCCTTTAATAGTATGTATTACTAAAAAATAACAAAGTCATTACTTACTATGAGTTATGCTAATAATAATCATACAAAATATAATTCTATCAATTTGTAACGTATGTTCCAATACGATATGAATATTATATAAATAACATAAGACTATACTACACAATTATGTGTATAATACAAAATAATGGAGTTATCACCTTTAAAATTCAATGGACTTCAGATAGAATATAATTTTTTTTCCTTAACAAATATTTAACCTTTTCATAAAGTAAACGGATTGATATCTCTCACATAAATACCACAAGTCATTCATATTTGAAAATTAATTATCCGCCTAATTTCGCGGTAATCTTTCCCCATTTTCCTCACGCAGCAATTTTATTTCTGGAACCAAATGCAATTGCAAATCTTCCCTTCTACATTCTGAGTAATGCATTAACTATGGAATTGGAATGTGCCCCTTCACTTGACCATCAATAGTACTTCTTAGAAAACTAGTAACGGTAATCCTAACTCAACTCATTTGATAGTTTATCACTATAACGCTCCTGTGTGTTCGTGTTACGTGCAAAAATAAACGAACTTGTAGCTACCCAAGGACAGTGTCTAAATCATATGATAGCCTTCAACATTCAGAGCGCGTGAATGTCAGAATAAGTGAAAGATATATTTGATTTATATAAATATATATATATATGCCGCTTTTGAAATACACTCTGATATTACATATGATTATTGTAATCTTGTTCGCTATTATACGAGCGGCATTATTAGTACTTGGAAACTATTAATTCTTGCACTTTGCAAGGGTGGTTTCATTACACATGGGGAATACGTTACACAAAGGGATACTTAATTTGTTCAATTTTGATATAAAATGTACCCAGACATAAAATTACCCTCATTTAACTCGTATTGTATTTGTTTTAATAAAATTATGAGAACAATTGATACAAAACATGTCATGTTTGACTTTACTTTACCATTTTGCTACGAACACCTACCCTCTTTACTTAGTAGACTCGCCCACTCACGCTACAGACGCTGAGAACATACATATGCATGACGTCGCGCTCGACCAATCAACGGCCTTGGGCCTACGTCATAATAGTGTGGGGGTGGTTATGCTAATATAATCGCCAGTCATGAATGGATTTGTCATAATCGACCGAAGCCCGTGCGATCGACGAAATCCTGTTTTTACTATAGTACGCTCGTCAGACCAGCTGTGAAACGAACGCACACTATACATTATTTCACATGCACATGACACGGACGGTATATCAACTCTGATCATTCTCTCTTAGCAGACGATTGTGAATTAGTGGTAGGAAATACATCGATCTCAACTCCACACAAACTTTTGAGCCTCGTTGCGATTGCGTTCGGCTAGCTGGTATTGGAGTCTCGTTATTTTTTGAGACACTCTTCATCAAGTTATTATATTGTATTTATATCAAAGTTGATAACATCGCGTGTTGGAATTTGGCTATCTTTTTCTCTTTTGGAAGTTGCGAGTTGATGGTGGTTTTGAAATAACTTATAATTATATTATTTTGACTATATCCGTGGAAACACACAAAAAACACAGATGACAACTATGCCCAGAGTAGTGCCCGACCAAAGAAGCAAATTCGAGAACGATGAGTTATTTAGGAAATTGGGACGAGAATCGGAGGTATGTATAATATTATATCAAAATTATATATTTTGTCAAGTTTTAATTATAATATATTGCAAGTGTATGTAACTATTAAAGTGTAGTTGAAAATATGACATTATTATGTTCGTCTTTTATGTTATTATTGTAATTATTACCAAAGTTATCAATATTGAACCAATACATTTTATTTTAATCTTGAAGTTGAACTTGGGGGAGCTCATCTTTACCGTTCGAAGCTAAAGGGACCCATCGCCCAGCATGTCAAGGAAGGGACTTGAGTTGGGGACCAATATCGATACCACATGGAAATATAATAATATATTAACTTAACACTATGATATAAAATTTAAAATGTATAATATGTACAACTTTACAAGAACATGTGCATTGTATACACATGATACATGGTAGGATCAATGTTGGTATTAATTCTAAATAGATGAAACACACAATGTATATATATATATAG
Source organism: Echinarachnius parma (assembly GCA_037951105.1). NCBI lineage: Eukaryota > Metazoa > Echinodermata > Echinoidea > Clypeasteroida > Echinarachniidae > Echinarachnius > Echinarachnius parma. Next base: position 26,748 of record JBAMJV010007463.1, read on the forward strand.
CATAACACTAACAGTCTGATGATGTCAATCCATTGGTATGTGGTGATAGTACAGTAATAGTAGACCCCCTTCGATGCACCATGCATGCATCACAACGTACATGTATTGTGAAACCAATAATAAAGTACATTGTATATACGGATGTTCCGCATGGTTTGATCAGATTTGATGGCATGGCAAAAAACCCACTCACGATATTGCGTAATTTGTAAACTGGGGCAAGAAATGATAACGGGGAGAAACAACACACACCACAACGTGCACACGGAGCTTTAGAATAAAATTACAATACAATACAATACCGTGACCCATACTGTAGTCCATACCAAGGCGATACGTGTGCATGTGACTTGTTTTCTTTCCTTCTTTCTCCGAATCTCGGGCTTGGGCCAAGACGGTTCAATGACACCCGAATAGGAAGCGATGCCAATTCAATTCAAACAATGTGCCGCGCCGTATATACATACACTGATACAGGCTTGACTGTGTTGGTGGTGTTGGAGTGCGGTGCTATTTGAAACGCCGTGTAAAGAGAGACAAAGTGATAACATATCAGTGGTATCTATCTAATCATCTACTTCTTGGAAGAAGAAGAAGAGTAAATAGTACTCATTCATCGCCTGCTTCTCTCTGACCGGAGTAGTATAGTTATGATACCACCGCCGCGAAGACAAATTGACACCTATATAATCGGTGGTATACATGTGCTTCTTGGAAACTGGGAGAAGACGAGTATAAATCAGTCATGTCAGTTATCAGTAAAGAGCCCTGCCCTTATCGCTTGGGTGTCAAATGTGGAGTAGTAGAGTACAGAGTGTAGTTGTTACTTTAGTCTAGAAGATGGTTTCATTCATAATGTATGTACTGTGCTTGTACATGACTGTATACTTGTCATTTTGGTCCCTTCTTTTACACATGGAGACATGGTCACTGATGTACATGTATAACCCACGTTTGGATTAAAAGTATTGAACGACAAAATTATGATGTATACTATGTACAATGTACACCAGATAATAATTATTCGGAAAGGCCCAATTATTCATTAAACCTAGCAAATACAAAGATTGACACACCCGAAAAGTAACAATTTTTATTTAGTGTAAGACAATATAGTGAAGGACATATACATGTAAGCAGCAGGTCGTTAATCAGGGTATTAAAGTTACCCTTTCTAATAGTGATTATATGTCTTTAAGTTTAAATTCGTATTATACCTTCTCATATGATTTATTGAGATAATACAAATTAAATGATTAAACAATCAACGTATTATCATTATCATAAGCATGTAATTCAATATGACTGTGTATATGTTGTAGGTACATGATTGTATATACATTGTATATTATAAGAATAAAGAATGTTTGAATTTGTAAAGCTAGTTTGATATAATGTTTCTTCAAATTGAAATTAGGGGCTAAATAAATATGTTAAGTATTAACTCGTATTGTTAGTATAGAGATGTATGTAATTATGTGATAATTATGTGTAATGTGTATAGGATTAGGAACAAGAACAAATGTGAATAACATGTATGCCGGAATTGAACAAAGAACAAACTTGCTGAAAGGGGGGGGGGGGGGGGGGGGGGGGGGTCGGGAGGAAGGTAATGTATACATATGCATTATTTTTTTGGAGAACAATTCTACTTCTCATTTGGTTGTTTTGTATTCCCCAAAGAAATTAAAATCACGAAAGACGTGTGATTTTGTTCTATTCTATGAAAATCCTATGAAATAATGAAATGCCAAACATGGCACGACTGAAAGGTGAAACATTCAAAAGAACAAACAATGTTTCCACTTACACCGGATAGTTTGTTTCTTTTTTGCGTGTGGGAATGTAAACAATGGGGATATAGGCTCACTAAAAAATATGGAATATTAGTTGTTGTTTTTTTTGAATAATAATTTGTCCAACATGTGATGGAATTGATTACATGACAATAGTACGACCGTGAATATGACCCCCAACGCCTCCGTAACGCTCACGCAGCGCTGACGGCGGACCCGTGCCGGGATTTCGGCGTAAATTCCCCTCTCCACCCGCCGCGAAGTGACGGGTACCGTACTGCACTACCCGGAACGTGGGGGCGAAACGCGCCTCCGAACTTGCACCTCCAACTTCTGCGTGTGTGCTAGCTAGCTGGCTCTCTGCCCAACCTGCTAGCCTAGACTTTTTTTTTTCTTTTTTTTAATTCGCCATGGCCGAATGCTAGTCTAGAAATCCTAGATTCCTTCATCAGTCATGGCCGTCGGAGTGTGACCGATCCCATCCGCTACACAATAAGGTCATGAATCACAAAAGGAAAGACGGAAATCATTGTCGTAAACAAAAAATGGGAACTTCAATGGGAGACGCACAGATAATGGCGATGTGTTTGATCGGCGACGAACGAGCGATCTTGAATGTCCCTCCCAAATCCCAATCGATAACTTGGCGTCATGGTAGGCCGAACATCACGCATCAATTTTGATCTCATGCAGGAGTGTGAACTGGGGGTGTGAGACAATGGATGCAACGTGATTCAATTGTACTTCTACGAAATAAAACAAACATTTTGGGGTTTTTTTTCTTGTCAGAAAGAAGTACACCATGCAGTTTTAGGGTAGTCATGATAGTTGTTGTGTGTTGTATTTCGAAGGAATACCTGAAAAACAACAATGTGCAAAATAGCATCATATATTATTTTGAAACTTACACACGTGATTTGCATTTGTCATATAAATGTATAATCATGATTTCAGAAAGTCCCCGAACATAGAACACTAAATTTCCAGATATATGGGCCCATATTAAAAAAAAGCCCGCTAGCTTAGTTCCTCGCTAAGTCTTTTTGGATGACGTGCCTACGAATTAGACACAATATACCTTAGTTGTTAACTAGGCCCGTTAGGCTAAGTGGGTACCAAAGGCTTACACAGCTAACCATAGGTGTGTTGAACTTGTTGCACACTAAACTGTATCACATTTATGACATTTGAAATACACTTATAGCAAGGAACTGAGCTATATAGCGGGGCTTTTTGAATATGGGGCCAGTGATTGATTACCCATGTAATAGACACAGCCATGCAAGTGTGATCCTCAAATACCAAATCATATGTCCATGTATTAATCTATGTCCCCGTTCTAAATAATATCTTTATAAATGATTTTACAATCTGAATCTGCATGTATTTGGGATATAACTATGAGTGTACCCTAACGACATAAGCATTCTAATACGCGTGATTTTGGAATTTTAATATTAATATTTAATATTAATTGTGTTATATTTCTGTACAAATTTACGCACCTACATTTCGCAAATACCTCGAGTTAAATTGTATTGTTCTAATATTTTGTTTACATTATGAGTAATTGCTGTCTTTCAAAAAAACGCGAGCGAACAATAAATATTGATAGTATTCATTGTTCGTGATTATTGTATCGTGGAGTATTTGTGTGTAATCATTTATGAAAATGTGTGTAAACACAATTATAGATACAATATAATATCGTTCATAGTCGTTGATATACATATACATATCTTCCAAGACTTCCAATAGTATCACACCTTTTAAAATACGGTTAATACAATTATTTGGATGAATTTACATGTATTTATCATTACACGATTCTTTATATCGTTTCCATATCTGATACACGGTGTATAGAGAGCGATCATTGAAAGTAAAGTCAGATGCGTTTTTACAAATTAATGAGGTCCTAACTATCTTACCGTAAACCGGGGTGACTTGTGCAACTTTGTGAGATGAATGTACTTTCATCAAGCATCACTTTTTTAGAACAAATTTGTCATTGTTTCAAATCTATCAAATCAGAAATTAGTTCTAAAGAGTAAAGAGTAGACTTGATGAAAATACATCCTTCTCAAAACGTGGTCAAATTATTCATCCCAGTTTACGGTACAATTACTGTACATATACTGTAGTTACAGTATACCGCATTCTCTAATATGCGATGGTCAAATTAAGATTATTAAGAATCTGTTTTATTTTTCTTCATTCCCCCTTCGAAATTCGGTACTTGGGAATAGAGATGGATCACTATATAATTAATGATGTGTTATCTTTCATGATACTACTTAATTATAAGAAATGTTAATGTATTGCGTTAATATTGTCGATACTTACATTACACATGTGTGTACGTTCTTGCAATAATATTGAATGATCTACACTGTCTTGTCGTTGAATATAATAAATAGTGCACGTTGTCATGGTTGTCTTTCTTCATTTTACTTTTCTAGGGCCCCGTTGCAGAAAGAGATACAATCGATTGTAAGTTACAATTGATCGTAAGTCAGAAAATGTACGCGTTTCAGCCAATCACATTTGCGCATCTAGAACACGCGATCTGACTTACGATTAATTGCAACTTACAATCGATTGTATCTCTTTCTGCAACGGGGCCCTGATCCGATACACGGGACATAGGGACAGATCGCTGGAAGAACGACATTTCGTAGATTAATTAAAGGTGCACTGTTATAATCTTGCTTAGGAAGTAGAATTATTCACAATGATCGAACAAATGAGTGCTTGTCGTTAATCAAAAACGTAACGTTGTCTTCCTTCATTCTACTTTTCCAGATCCGATACACGGGATATAGGGACAGATCGCTGGAAGAACGACAGATGAGATTCATAAATAGTTGTCGAGAAGGAAATGCACAATTGGTAAGTCAAGGGCCACTTGACAGAAAAAGAAATTAATCTCTAAAATGTCAATCTATACAATTCTTATTTATAATTTGTTCAGTATCAGAATAGTATTGCATTAAATCACGATCTCCGTGCACTTATTTTGTTTAAAGGTGCGTTATAATACTGTACTCCTGTCATGATTGTGTAGATAAATACAACCATACAAATTATTTCAAAATAATGGGACAGTCACCCACTCAGGCCCGTATTCACAAAGGAGGTTTGTAGGAGGTTTGTACAAACCATGGTTTGACCAAGGTTTACATCATTCTTATGGAATGCCATTTGTAAACTGATCGATCAATGGAGAAGGAATGTAAACTCCATACTTGTTAACAATGTTGATTTACAATTTACGGTATGCGAGCAGCATTCCATAGATGTAAACCATCGTCAAACCATGGTTTGTACAAACCTCCTACAAACCTCCTTTGTGAATACGGGCCTCAGAGTTTGGGTACAACTGGCAGGGCCCAAGGGCTACTCAACGCGTTATCTCTTGACTAACATTTGAAATATTTATCTCAGAGTCATTGCATTTCACGAAATTGTATTGTTATGATAATATATAGTATGAGTAATCAACATCATTCTCAATTCTAAGGGTACCCTTCATCAATACATATTATAGAAAGCTTCCCACGCCTTCTCGTGAAGTTTCTTTTCATTTTGGTGCTAAACGAAAATTGATACCTGAATGATCAGAAACATTGCATTTCACGAAATTGTATTGTTATAATAATATATAGTATGAGTAATCAACATCATTCTCAATTCTAAGGGTACCCTTCATCAATACATATTATAATATGTAATATAGAAAGCTTCCCACGCCTTCTCGTTAAGTTTCTTTTCATTTTGGTGCTAAACGAAAATTGATACTTGAATGATCAGAAACAACATTCAACAATTTAATGGGTCGGACACAATTATTAGCGCTATTATGAACTACGGTGTTACATTTTATGCTTTCTCACTGTCTAGACCTTTTGTACTAGCGGAACAATTTTCTGTAATTCTTACTAATTTCTAGATTAAGAGAGGTTTATTCGTAATTACTCCACAAAGTCATAGTCACCAACCTTTGTACCACACCTTTCAAAATGCTATATAGGATATCATTATTTGGGGAAGGATCAAAATGTTCGTTATTGCTAATTAAAATGTTACATGAACATAGTGAATGGGTGAGATACAAACATTTATTACTGAAATGGAAAATAACAATAAATATATAATAAAGTATACAGTATATAAGCAGGGATGACCTACTACAAGAGAAGCCAATTTGCAAATATTGTTCGTATTAAACTATAACCGTTTGGGATTGACCTTTCGTTTCTCGTAATTAAATTTAAAGTGTCTTAATCAATGAAAGGTGTGATTTCCTAATAAACTTACGATGAGACCTTTAAAGACCTCTGCTACCGCGTACCCAGAGGGGCTGGCTATATTAGCATCGCATAATATAACAATTAGCAATTAAGACCAAGAAGTCTGTGCACTTTTGTCATAACTTATTTAAACTGCATTAACGGGTTAACAGCGAACGGAACACCTTTGCCCATTGCCAGAGTCCCCCACCCTTTTGCTCTTACTAACTGCTAACGAGCGATGCCAAGCAAACCTGGATAAAATGTCACGGTGTTACCTCCAAATAACCGCTTTGGCATTTGAATCCTTCAAATATAAAAAAAATTATGTTCTCATGATTTATATTAGTTCTGAAATTCTTGCAGTGTCCATGTATGCATTATTTGTAGAATTCAATTTTGGTAACACCGTGACGGTTTGCTTGGAATTGCCTAACCCTAAACCTTCATACACGTTAGCATCTTCATGATCTTCGAACTCTGGATGTTCCAATAATTACGTATATAGACTTATTATCATGATGGCTTGAATGTATGCCAATCCGAAATCACAAAATGCATGTTAATTTGCTATTCCTGCACATGATACAACTAAATTATTCCTAATCTAACCGATGTGCGTTTTTATTCATTTTTGTTATAATCAACTCTTTTAAATTGGAATATTTATTTATTAGTTTTCTTTTCCTTGGAATCTTCGTTAATTCCAAATAAAATGGTAAAAACGAAAATGACACTGTTCGTTTACCCCGAAAATGATATTTTATTCAACTTTATTTAATAACTCCACACACCTTTATTTAAAAAAACGGACCCTTTCCGATTAACCAACCATTTTGTAGTTCCGGAACTGCGAAGTTTTCAGAATAACTCAATATTTTAATGTCCGGAACTGTATATATCATGTATAGGAATATTGAACAAAAATTGATAAAAGAGATTTAATGATAAGTTGATAACCCAATAAAGTATCATAATGCTTACATTTTCCAGAAAGCTTGGGCAGAATTAAGCTACCATTATTTATACACTATTTTATAGCCAAATTAACTATACGAATTGTATAAGAATGTATAAACTTATAAGATGATAATTTGTATAGGATCTACAAACGATGGTATGTAGTAAACTCTTTCAGTTCAGCGCTGTTCAATAAAATGAAGTACATGACTTTGTAAAGCCGATAGAAACGGCTAGACATAAATTCCATCTGTGCACTTGGGGTAAGTGTGCGACTAATTTGTGTTCTGAATTCTGATATGGACTCCCAACCGAGACCGTCTGGACGTAAATGAGAAGTTTAGCCTGCATGATTAGAAATGAACACTAGCCCATTTGCCCGAGGCCATCATAATAACTTGGCTTCGGGCCACTACAACTAAATTTATAATAATTTTACTGGCCCGAGTGGACAATAAACATTAACCGACTTTTTTGGTATCGGGCCCCCAATGATAAACCTATGTTTTTACTTGCCCGACTGCATGGACCATTTGAGACTTTTATAAGACATTTTACACCAAGAATATGACATCTCGTCGATAAGTAAGGTTTTGCCAACAAAATAAATGTGCAGCGTTTTAAACCGTTTTCGTAAATCATTTACGTTTAACTTGGATTATTCATGATTTAAAGGGATCTAGTAACTTTGTTTACATGTGCAAAAAGTGATGAGTGGTTGATACAATGTATATTGTCGTTATCTGATATGTCCACTAGGCGTTGTGTGAAAATTTTCAAGTTAAATGGACGTTATATGGCCGAGTAATGAGCAAAAATGCAAAGTGATATTCACTAACTCATTGCACTCACTTTGTACACAGTTTGGACGATCCGTTGGATTTTTTTATATTTGAAAACTTCAATCGTAAGTATCTTTTTAATGAAAGGGAAATTTGACAAACCGAAACCTGTCCCATGATTTTATTGTTAATGTGAATATAATTAGGTATGAGGGAACCGCTAGAATTCCAATTGGATTTTAAGGATTTGGACAATGTTACTAAGTCCCTTTAAAGTTAAATAATTGAAGTTCGACGTAAAAATAATTTTTGAAACAAACCGTGGTCTAAGATATATATTAACCCGTTTAACATCATGCAGGGGACTTGAAAACTAGTGGTATTATTTTAATTTTTGTAGTGAGTGGGAGGGTTAATATTATAAAGACCGCAATTATTCTGGTCATTAGCTGGTACAGTACCGGTGGGTGAGCCTTGGCTAATAGCCTGGCGCTAACTCCGCATGCGCCTGCGAAACACCACCACTTCACAAGTCTTAATAATATGCCCCGGGGCTTCTAATTTTTCGCGTGGAGGGGAAAATTATACCAATATGAAATGCGTTTTCTCTGTAGTGAACTCCACAAATTATTGACTAAAAACTCGGGAGAGAAAAAAGAAAGAGAGTTATGCTTACACAAAACAAGACGAATGGCCGCATGGTTCAAGGCTTGTGTAGTGATTAAATTCCCGAGCAGCCCGAAGGCCGGTCATTTTCTAGTCGCATCATGCATGATCGTGTGGCTCTGAGCGGTGTTGCCCGCCGGCAGTTCGGGCATGCATCGCTTGGCCTTCCTCGCTAAATTTAAGCTGCGTTGTGTTGTGTGTTCGGTTCGGCCTTGTGTCGCTCGCGCATGTTTACACACAGTCTTTTTTTCTCTCGTGAATGAAATTTGAAGAAAAATATAGAAATATAATCGCCTCAAATTTACACGAAATTTACTTCGTGTTCTTCCGAATGTCCGAACGTAATTGACCTGTTCTTTTTTTTCTTCTCTCGCTCTGTCAGTCTCTTGTTTAGCCAAGGAGATTGTGTGTATTGTATTGGATGTTGAACGCGTGCAATGCTGACCATAAATAATTACCGTCATCCTGATGAGGTTTGGACGAAGAGGAGGGGGGGGGGGGGGGGGGGGGTGATTGACGGGTGTATGGAGGGGCGATGTGATGTTAAATTAACAGCCCCCCCCCCCTTTTTTTTTGAAATGCCAATCTCGTCATGTGCCATGACTATTTCATAAACCCACAAATTAATAAAGATTTTTTTTTTTTTAATCACTTACACATGACATGTATATGAAAATAATATCTAAGTAATGATATAATTAGTCAACAAAATTCAATCAAACCAAAATAATTGTGTGAACGTTTATATACACAAGGGTTACTTACGTAAGTATTAGTAATGACCCGCGGTATTGAAACTATACTGTATTATCATTATTTTGGCAACAATTATCAAATTTAAATCTCTGCCACGCACGTTATAGAGCCTGTTTTTAGGTCTGGGCGTAATGTTCGCTGCATGAATGAATCATAAACTAATTTCCAAGTAAAATTCTCCAATGTTTTGACAACAAAACAAATACAGAAAGTCAAACGTAATGATGACCATCACGTCTCATTACTTCGCAACGTTATTTGTTGATTAATTAATTGCTCATATACTTTTCCCAACTAAATTATGAGTCATTAATGAGTGTTAACTAATTAATTGTAATTGATAATCATTACCCTGTACTTTTCGAACGTTATTTGGTTATTAAGGTCAATATTTATTACAATACTCGAGGTCTATATACTATTGTACTATGGAGAATGTATGTATCTAATCTTATACTCAAATCCGATATACTAAGTCTTGGATGGGTTTATCAACTTTTGATATTTTAAGGGATCTAGATTGTCCAAATCCATAAAACTGATTTACATGTACATAAATATAATTCTAGTGGTTCTCTGACTTCTCTCATACCTTGTTGTATTCGTAATTTCGTATTACCAATAGAAATATGGAACAGGTTTTGATTTGTCAAATTTCCCTTTCGTTAAAAAGATATATATATGATTGAAGTGTTTGGATTTTGAATTATCCACTGGAAAGTTATTACAGTTCTGTGTGCAAAGTCCGTGCAATGGGTTCGCGAATTTCACTTTGCATTTTCGCTCATTACTCAGCCAAATAACATCACTTTAACGTGAATTTTCCACACAGTACTTAGTGGACATTCATTCATGACTTTTTGTTCATGTCAACAATGTTACTAGATCCCTTTAAAATAACACATTTATTTTGTGTTTTTGTTTTCTCTTCCCCGTTACCAGTCATTTGTAGCAATTACGGGTACCAATCTCCACCTCCTCTACCCAAATCAAAGTCCTCTATTACTAAAATGTACTTTCTCGTGGAATCAAAATCAACAAAATCAATCACCAAAAATAAAAGAAACACTTAAGTTTACTAATGTTATTACTGTTGGTACGTTGTTTTCTTTCTATTTCATATTGCCAGTCATTTGTAGCAATTACGTGTACCAATCTCCACCTCATCTTCTATACTCGAACCAATCTCATTTACAAGTCCTTACTAAAATCTAGGTTCTCGTGGAATCAACAAAAACAATCACCCAAAATAAAACAAACAAACACTTTTAATAGTTTACTCATTGTATAACTGTTATTTTTTTCTCTTTCATGTTACCAGTCATTTGTAGCGACGGGTACCAACCTCCTCCACCTCCTCCACCTCCTCTTCTACCCGAATCAATCTCATTCAGAAGTCCTTATACTAAAATGTACTTTCTCGTGGAATCAAAATCAACAAAAACAATCACCCAAAATAAAACAAACACTTTAGTTTACTAATTTTATAACTGTTGTTATTTTGTTGTCTTTCTCTTTCATGTTACCTGTCATTTGTAGCGACGGGTACCAACCTCCACCTCCTCTTCTACCCAAATCAATCTCATTTATAGAGTCCTTACTAAAATGTACTTTCTCGTGGAATCAAAATCAACAAAAACATCACCCAGCCAAAATACAAGTAGAGTATATACAAAGTAACACTTAAGTTTACCTTTAACTGTTGTTATTTTGTTTTCTTTTTCTCTTTCATATAACCAGTCATTTGTAGCAACGGGTACCAACCTCCACCTCCTCTTCTACCCGAACTCCTGGTGCGAAACGAGCGACAGGAAGCCTACCAAAGAATACGTCGACTTCGACAAGGAAATCGGAAAGGTAATTTTATGTTTGAATTTAAATAAAACGATATGACGATAAATGCGATTGATTGCATGATACATAATATTGTGCTGTGAAACGAGCGACAGAAAACCCACAAAAGAATACGTCGACATCGACAAAGAAATCGGAAAGGCATGCATACTTAGAATTAAATTAAAATCGAAGACAATTTATTATAATATGAACGATAAATGCGATTGATAACCTTATAGAGTTATACGCAATAGTATTAAATAATTGTGTTGTAAGTTTAAAACTGGAATTTTACTGCGTATAATATGCGTCTAAATTAGGCCTATATTTTGTATCCCATTGCAACATAAATGTTATAATCTAAACGAAGTATATCGAGACAATAATGGTACATCATGAGGAATGATGTATCCTACCATGTCTGCGCATGTCGTAATAGAGGTACTTTATTCACAGGCGTTCGATTACTAGTATATATATATTAAAGTTTGCAGATGAATTAAATGATAGATATTGATATTGATCATAATGCTTTACGTGAATTCTACAGGTATTTTTGTATTATAGGATTTAAACTATAGGACACCACATTTTCACCACACACAGCAAGTTTCATGTTGTATCACTATTAAATGGGTATTAACTACTTTAACACCCAACAACATCATAATGTTAGTCATATTGATAATGATACGTTCCACGGCTGTAGACTGTATAGTACACCCCCGCTCTTGCTGCGTATATACAGTCATACAACTAAACCTACACCGGATGTCAATTTTTAGTTTAAAGTCATTATTAAACTGCAATCTTATCTTCTTCTTCTTCCTTTTTTTTTGGGGGGGGGGGGGGGGGGTCAAGCAATTTGGAATTGATATAATATCCTCCTTGAATCTATGTATTATGCCGATCAACTGCGCCAATAAATAAATCAAAACTATTCCTGGGAAAGGTGAGCGTTTTAGGACCTTCCGCGTGCTCCGTAAATTTGGGCGCTAGAAATATATGAATGAGACACAAATGAATGATTATAAATTAGTGAATTCTAAACTTTAATTAAGCAACATAAATCCAAAAATAATGGTTATTGTATATATTAATCCTTAGATCGCTAATTTGAAATATATTAGCGTGTCAAAATCCCAATGTGGTTGGAAAAACTAAGCAGTATTTGGGGCTCGGTAATCCCATGTACACCTACCCTATAATTCACCAACAAAAAAAACTGGTTTAAATGCGTCATAATGACGTCATTTTAAACGGTGGTTTAGACCACTGTTTTATGGAAGGCCAGGTGTAAAGCTTTCCATCTTGTAAAGAAAATAACTTATACAATATTCCGTGACAAAATGAGCGCACACAAAGATGTTTAAGAATTAAACAGTCATCAATAATTTATGACAAAATTATTATTGCATAGTAGTTATAACGGCTTAATTCGGGTCTTTTTTTGTGGGGGGATGAGAGATAAAACCGTGGGCATTTTTATTTGAAACCATGGATGAAATTTAAAACCACCTTTGTTAATTCCAGCCCGAAATATACAATGTAGTTTGTACGATTTTTTCGGAGCCACGTGGGCATTCTAACCGCCACAGGAAAAGCCAAAGCGTATGATTCGATTTAACACTATAGTACAAATGATTTTGTGTCCATTCTTTAGTCGGTTTCAAGACCTTGTCCTTTCCCCCCAAAAAAGTAATTCTATTTCTTATTTTGTTGATTCCTTTTTCTTTACGTATGACTTTATCATTTCACGTGCCGATGAATCACTTCAGAATGTTATTGTCATTATTGTCATCGGTATACAAAGATCGCCGCCACATTTTTTCCCCAAAACCCCGCAGTTAGCGAAATTGTTCGTTCTTTGCTTTCTTCATAGTTCTTGCATGGCTTTTTTTGACATCGACATTTATTCAAATAGAAGTCCTAACCGCCAAGGACATTTTGGTTGGCCAAATTCATGCCTAGTTTGACAGGCGAGCTTTCATATAGGGCCATGCATGGATCCCGTATATAATTATAGTCAATGATTATGATATATATTATACTATAGTAGTCTGCGATGACATTTTGCAAACCAAATCCGAGATCAGATATAATATTTAATCGCTATGAATAAAGTTATTATATGCTTCGCTTGGCTTGTGTGACCGACAGGCGAGATTTGAATTTAGGCACATAATGACATCATTCAGTTTAAAGTCAGTGATAATTATAAGAAGATAATTTATGGTGACAACTTAACATGTGGATCAGTTTATTATATTGTTATTAATCATACGGACAAAAATGCCTCTGAATTATGCATTTGGACCTCCAAGAATCTACCAGAATTATACATAGGAATCAAGAACAGGGACCATGGGCTGCATGTGTATCAAAATGTTGAATTCGTTTTTCTTAATTTATTAGCTTCGGACAAATAAAAACCGCGATTTAGATGTAGAATCACGTTTTTCATCTAATACATTTTGGCAATTAATGTTATTTGTGTCGTCGTGATACATGGTATTGCTAATCAACTATAGTCACGAACGGCTCGTGATTATTATTCTCTTTAAACTTTACAGGTTTCCGCTCAAAACTATTAATGCTCTATATAGACTATAGCAATGTTAGCAATCAATATATCTGTTCTAATTCTTGATTTAATTACTTCAAAATTGGCTGGGTGCGCGCTGGATATTTCCACGATGTTCACAGTCACGAACAGCTCATGATAATAACTCTCTCTCAACTTTGTATATAGGTTTTCCGCTCAAAACTATTAAAGGTAGTTCAGATTCCTCAAATGAGATGCGCGGCGCCATCTTACATACGCGTTGCGCACGGTGCGTAATGCACGTTAGCTCAGTGTCATGCGGTGCGCGCAAACTAACCCAGTTCAAAATGGCGACCCGCTATGTAGCATCCCCACGCTTGATGCCCTTTAATACTATCAATCAAGACAATATATATTTGTAATTCTTGATTACACTGTACGTAAAATCGGCTGGGCGTGTGATGGGTATATTTTCAATAACTTTGTCATTTCATAGCTTAGATGAAATATTAAATGTATAGATTAAGAAGATGAGAGAAGTCATTTTATTTTCTTATTAATGATTGTGTCGACTTTCGTTTGGATGTCTCTAGCGCCTTGCGTGATAATAGTGCGTTATACCTGATTTTTTATTGACATTTGATGGTTTGGTAGTCGTGCTTGTTATAAAGGGGTTATTACGGTCCCCTTGAATTGTAGCCAATACCAGCCACAGACACCCATTGCAACGTGGTTGTCGCACGTGGCTTGATTTTCGGAAGTCATTATTTTTGTATATTTTTTGTGTTGGTTGTGCTTTGATTATTCTCTTTTCCTTTTAATGTTTAAATCCCAACATTTTGGTTAAAATATTGCCCAGTGTGCGACGGGCTAATCGCTTTTGTTACAATTTCAGGGCAAATGTGGTATCTACCACAAGTATATCTTCAGCATGGATAGGAACAGCGAGACCTAACCGCTTTACACTCTCTCTGCCTGTGGATTTGGCATATGCACCGTACCACCAACCAGCCAAACCAACCAAACTTATCCCTCCCACATATTCGGGCCTACACACAATCGAACACGCACTACTATTTTAATTTTAAGAGCAGTTATGAAATTGTATTTGGTCTTTCCACCAAATTGTTTTTACAGAATTTATAATATCCAGCATATTGTCCGCTAACTGCGTTGCGTGTTTGTAATAAGCATAATATGAATATTTCTATCCTTTATTAATTTTAGGCTATAAGAAACTAAATAAAATTTGAATTGTAATACTTTCTAACAAAATTCGAAGGTTCTTAAGAACTCTGATTAATAGAGAGTGTGTACAAACTGCAATTGATACGATGGGGTGCATTGTCTGCAGTATACGTATATAATAGGTGCGCATGATTGGAGATGAGCGAAAAGCTTGACAAGGGACTTCAAATGTCAGCAATGGTCAGCGGTGCCGGACAAACATAATGCTGACCACCCCTCCCCCCCCCCCCCCCCCCTCTCCCCCTCTCCCCTAACCCCTAGCCGTTCCATTCCCTTCCATTTTATTCCCTTCCCTCAACCCCCAAAAGAACGGAACGGGGTCGTCCAGGTACGCCCAAGTAATTAAGTGTCACGGGCAATCAATCTTCTCGGGACTCGGGACGTGTTCTTGACCCTTCCGCGTTGACCCAAAAACCTGCAATGGTCATTCTTTTATCGCCAATATATTGGCCTTATTGGGTCCACACGCCATACGGTCAAGCTATTATTTATAGCTCAACCATTCCGGCATCTGGCGTGCGCCCTTCGACAAGTTCATATGTATACACCAACAAGTACAAAAGGACATAACAATACCCGGTAGCTGGCTTTCTTGGTACAGCTAGGTATCAGGTTATCTTGCACTTCAAGTCCACTACCTATATACAATATTATAGGAGCTTATATACCTAGAAATTGATTTCTTGGTATAACTTCTATCGGGTTACTGTTAACTTCAAGTCCACATAAAATAATTATACATATACTTTAAAGTATACCAAATATTATATGAATTATGATTGAACGACCAATATAGTTGCCATATCAGTTCACACCATTTCAGTTTGGCATGTTCCATAATGTACACAATAGATCGCGATATTAGATTCATATCTGATATCATGTTCTTTGTATAATCGTTATCGTATTTCAAGTTGATGTTCCTATACGAAGGATCAATATTGACCGTATATGTAATTTGATCTCTTGCTTATACTAACTTGAAGTCCAATATACTTCAGTACTTTAATATTATTTTCTCTGGTATCTTCTTGGTAAACTATACAAATGATTCAAAATTCCAACCATTCTTTTAAACGATTGTTATGCTGCATGAGATTAGATACCGTACTTCGTTTTGCTTTGTACGACAGTTTTCTTGAGGACATTAGTATTAACACCAATTATAAGCCTGAATTTCTGAATTTAAATTCTAGATGTATATATAAGGGAAACATCCCAAAACAGACCTGAATTTGAAAACATTTGAAAACATTGGAAACATCGAAAAACAATCCTAAGTTTCACAATCCTAAGTACCTATTTTGTATGAAGGTCGTGATAAAATGTCAAAATATTTACCTGGTAAGCAACAAACAAAGAGTCGAATATGCATGCATACAGTCAACAACTTTTTTTTAAACGTGTTTGGTGACAGGCCAGCGTGAAGTTTAAAATAGAAAAACTGTCCATCCATGATCGAGTTGTATTGATTTTTTGCGAATGATCTGTTCTCGCGTGACCATGACGTCCCGACCGGGAACAGAGTTGTTTTGTACCAGTTCGTTTTAATCCATGTTGTCTAGGCCATATCAGCATTTTGTATAACGTGCTTCAAGCTTATATTATATCTCTTTTTATAAAAAATACATTTCAAAACGAAAATGTAAAAATACTATGGATGATTTGGAAGTTGTTCAGTTGTTGGCGAGGCTGCAATGAAAACGACATATGTTAGACTTTGGGACAGCAAGACAGTCATATGAATATTATTTTGGTGGCCAAATCTTGCTATATACTAAATATACTAAAACTATCAATGATAAATTAAGCAAATATCAAACTAAATTCTTCTATATCAAGTTTTATCCATAGTGCAGCGCTATATACTCCAGTTCATATTCCGTCATTGAATTATGGCTGTACGTCTATGTGACTTTGGTCTACGTTAATATCTTCTTATACCTTTAAAAGTTTTCGATTAAGGTCCCCAAAGCCCAAAGGTGACCTCAAATGTATCCACCCAAGTACCAATTTAATAATTATAAGTATATTAAATTTTGTTGCTACAAAATAATTATTTCAATAGATAATTTGTTTTCTAAAAAGGAAAATACACGACTTTATAATCATCACAAAGTGCAGCAACCCATGTATCACAAAACAGAGCTATAATAATATATCTTTCCAAAAAGGGGGGTAATAAAATACAGGGGGAGATAAAGAAGAGATGGCGCTATTGTAATTGTGTCCCCTCCTCAATCTATTGAATTTGGAACATAATGACGATAATCAATCATGAAGCCTTATAGACAGTCATAAAAAGGCCGATTTAGACAGGAAACAGCTAAGAAAAATGGAATTGTCTGAAACAATGCAGAGGAAATGTCGATCTCTTTGCTTGCACACTTTCAGAAAAAAGTTGTCTGTAATTCCAGTCTCTATCATCTCTATAATACCAGTCCCCCGTATCCCTGGCCCAGTCCATTCACAAAAGTCTAATAATATTACAGAGCATTTATACACCCGTCTTTTGGATCTGAAAAGGGGGGACAATTCAGGCTCCCCTTGACAATGAGGCTCGCATTGGGCATTTGCGGGGCGGAAATGCATTTTTTGTTGTTTTCATGCCGGGTTGGTTTTTCTGAAAGTCGTCATGTTAATAGCGCCTGTCACTTCGACCAGAGTAATTCATCTTGTTTCTTTCAAAGTTCTTTGAGGGTTCTTTCTTTCCCCGTTTCCCTGTTTTGGCTCGCTTCATTCACCCCTGTTTTTTCTCGCCCGTTTTTTAAAATATTGTTATGACTGGGCTGCATGCAACGCATGACCATGGCACATGCGAGTCATTGAACTCTCGGAAAAGGGGGTTTTGATGCTAATTTTTATTTTGTTGCATATCATAGGCGGGATTATGCTTACCAATTATATTCCATAGTGATCGACATAATATTCAAGGCGGCTAGAAACTATATAGCACTGATCAGCCTATATGTTAGTCAGGGCTACCACAATGAGCCTCGGCCACCAGATGTTAACCATTGATCTTTTAACTGTATTCTTGCCCGACTTTGCAACCCAATTGAATTATTAAATAATATATCTATTTTAAATATTGTCAGGGCCACCAGAAAAATGTTGTGCAGTCAAAATACCCCCCCCCCCCCCCTCCCCTCTTTTGGGTACTCGAGTGTCTTACAAGGGTGTAAAGCAGGTACCATCGAAATGTATCGTACATTTTCCAGAGGAGATTCGCATTAGTAACGCGCGAAATAAGTTCCATCAATGCAACTAAGAGTTGCAACAACCATTGATAATTTTAGCAATTTTTGTATACCAAATTAAGAAAAATACTGCTGAAAATACTCTACAAAATCGCAAGTGTAATAAGATGAGCGTCATTAGGGGCCTAAGCTTTCGATCTTAGCATGCATCTTCGTTGGGGTCAAAATGACAAGATTGGGGAACATTGGAACAATTATGATTGACAACTAAACTCGTAGATAGTATTTTGTCGAAGTGAAACTGAAGCCTGATCGGCAATTCAGGTTTGGATAAGTAGATTTTTGTCAGTTTCAGGAGGGATAATTTTAGTATCCAATTAATCCATCTCCCGCTCATGTTCCTGTTCTTTTCGTTTAGAATTTGAACATTAATTTTCTTTCTTTTGTAGCAACAAACGGTTACCAAATAAATGCCCCTTTATGCTAATCGGTCTCCTGGCAATAACATGACTGTATGTATCTTACCGTACGAAATACTTACCCCAAATAGTAATTGCATGTTGTAATTCAATGTCAACTTGGGGCTTGCCTGACATTGTGTGTCAAGCATGCAATTGAGTTCAGGGTCGAATTACCGAACCGTGGAAATAGAGCGAGTGGTAGTGAAGGTCGAGTTATACTAGTATCACTATACTAATTGTTCGTTTCCTGAAGTTCATGGCGAATCGAACCATAGATCAATCAAAATCGGATTTGGGAACCCGTGGGAGGGCTTCCCATTTCCCTCTCTGACACTTTTTCATTTTTGAAAGTCTTTTGCGTCTCCAGTAGGCTAGCCCCCCTCGACTCCCATCAATAACAGTATAACACACACACACAGACACAATCTTGCTGGTATAGTCGGTCGTTTTTCTTTTTAAATTAACCATTGTCCCTTCGTTACTGAATACCCGTGTTTTGTGCCCCGTCTATTAACCGCATGAGCGGAAGTTGGGCTTGTAATCAATTGGAATAAATGGGTATTCAAATGCAATTGAATTGGGAGGCAGGCCGCGCGACGTACGTTCAATGGTAATTATGCTTTAGTATTGAAATACGGGGCCGGGGTCTTTTTTTTTCTTCTTTATTTGAGGATTGTATTTAAATGTCTTGAAAACATCCCTTTCTTGTTCCTCGCGTTATTATGATTGTTGTGTTTCTTTATTGTGATTTTTTTTTTTTGCTGTAAAGTTATTGTGATCGCCCGGCCTTATAGAAACTACGCACGGCGTGGTGTATATTAGTATATGGGATAATGGGACAGAGAAAAGAAGCTAGAACATGTGTATTATTTTGAGCGGGCGTTGACTTCTCGGGTGGCCGGAAGTTAGGCAGCGGGGATTCGGAGAAAGCCGTGCGGATTCGCAGATCGGCGTGTAGTAGTAGCGTGGCTGCGTTGAATGAGTCGGCGATCCCGTATCAAGCATGGGCCCATACCCGTCCGCCCCCGCACGCTACACGTAGTACAAGTAGTCATTTCCACTGGTATCGCTATTGAGCCTTCGGGGATAATAACTAAGTCTACACGCAAACATAAATAAAAGAAACAATTTGTTGTACAAATATTGAAGTTGGAAATTGAAGATCACGTACATGCAATATAGATTGACGGTGATCAAAATCGGTTTTGCAAACATACATTGTTGTAACATTGTTTTTTAATCGAATACAATATCAACATTATTTTGTTTAATACAAACTAAATGTATCGTTATATTATACTTACTGGTTTGTATCGCACATGTACTTTCTGGTTTAGGCCTATTTTGTATTGCTGTTTTTTTAGAAATAGTTGTAAAAGAAAAACAGTTCAAACATTGAAATCGTACTACACGACATCCCCCTAAATCCGTATAGTTGTTCATATGGTAAGCCGGAAGAGCGAAGGAAGAGGGGGGGGGGGGGGGGGGGGGACGAAATATGGGGGAGAGCGGAGAGGTGCACACTTACTCTGGTACTGACTTACTGGTCATATGATATCAATTGTAATAATCGTAATTATGATATCTCCCTAGAATTATATAATACTATTCATCATGATAAATTATAGGACAATACACGGACTAGCAGTTCGTATACAGCGCCATGGAGTTACACAGCTCTAATATAAAAGTATATTTTATTTTCCTTGAATGTTATTCGTTTTTCTTCCGTGTCCTTTTTCTCAGATAAAGTGTTGCAGGATATAGGTCTTTCCTATCGACTTATGTTTCGTGCTTGTTGTAATGTCACAATGTATCAACATATTGTATCCTGCATCTATAATTTCCTTGTGCAGATGACCGTTATATCCGTGTGTAAATTATAGAATGAAGGGAGGGGGGGGGGGGGGGGGGAGTCACCAACTGATTTATTTCCCCAATATGTCACGGCCGTGACGATACTAATACACCTACTCTGTGAAATATACTTGATATATTAAATTGATTTACTTTGTGAAGAGAAAATGCATTCGAAATTGCCATTGACAAATTATATTCCCTCTTGCTCCTACCAATTGTTCCTTTTAGACACACAAAACGGGCATCATGTTGTAACGTCGTTACCTTACTTTCTAAACCTTAAAGGCGGGGAGGGGGGGGGGGGGGGCGGGGGTCGCGAGATAGTGTAGGATAACGGTACGACAACAGACATGTACACTTGAAAGTGAACTATGAAACATGTTACGTTTATAAGCGTATTACTTTCGTTTTCTTCTCTAATGTTGTCGCTTACTCCGTGAACAATCATGTTCAAGACACATCTGTTTTTGTTGTCTGCTTTATCACAACATATCGGATTTATTTAGACTCGTGCTCAAACGAGCCTTTATGTTTTGTCGCTTACCGAGTTACTTGAGTGGGATGAATGGGCGATAACTGGAATCATACAGGCCAACGCGGTGACAGGCATATGCGTCATAATTCTGGGAAGACTGATAATGTAGCGACTTGCCTTTCACTTTAACTGTGCAAGAGGGCGCTGTTGTACTGCACTGGAATCCGCATCATGTGTTGCTCTATAGGTTCATGCATGCGTTATTACTGCAGGCCTCAGTGGGCCACTGGACTTGACATTTTATGGATGATGTGCAGAGATGGATACGTGTTTCAAGCCTAGGTCTACAGCAAATCAGGGATGGGTTGGGGTAAGGGTTAAGGTTATATGTTCAAGGTTGTGAGTCGAATTTTGGGTTATGAAAATTGAAGTTCCGGGCATCATGTACATTCACATGTACTAGAGACCGAATGAGGTGTATACCAAAATTTAGTTAAGACTTAGTTCTGAATCGTTGTGTGTAGCATACATGTTGCTTTGGCGTTGGAAACAAATCAGACATGGTTTCGGATCAATGATGTATAGGAACTGGCAAATGGATAAAACAAAATCTTGACAGATTTAGCAGCTGACTATTTGAAGCAATTATATCAAATTTTGCTGTAGATACATTTCTAGAATCCTTTTTTATTGATTATTGAGAAAAAAAACAGCAACATGAGACATCAATCGGAAAAGAATAAAAACGATCAAACTTTAATAGTTCAAATTAATCTATAAAATAATGAAATAAACACGATGCATTGTTATAACAATAATTGGTAAAGGAATGCAAGAATTAGGAACGAATTATGAGGGTGAAGTTATCTGACACGCTATTAAAATTTGCTGACAATTATACTTTGTCGTTTCCCGCTTCTCCGTGCACGGTCAAGGGAATCGACAAGTGGAGTAGCTACGGGGGATACGGGGGCACATGCCCCCCCCCCCCCCAACAAAATTAATTAATTGAAATGCATAATAGAGTTTGCCACTCCAATTAACTCCTTGCTCCCCCCCCCCCCCCCCCCCCCCAAAAAAAAAAAAAAATCAGTCCGACAACTCGCTACACGCCACTGAAGTCGATTCATTTGAGTAAAGAATTTTGATTTTTCTCAGCACGTTTTTGACACAATAACTGAGGACGAATTAAGCATCAGGAAGTCCTCGTCACCATGAAATCGCCGATTGTTTCTGTCATTGACGTTCGTTTTGTGATGACAGTTTACAAGTTGACCGTTCGGAATTATATTATTTGCAATCTTTGCTTTTCCGCCTTTTTTTTTGTTGTTGTCCAAGGTTGGACGCGATTTAAGGCTGAATTAGCGTTTTCTAAAGTTTGAAATTGCATATTCGAATATTCGCAGTATGATATCTATGTAATTGAAACGGCAGTCTGTCTGAGCATAGATCAGAAAATAAATGAAATTAAATAAATAGATTAACAAGAACTGGAGAACATAAACATATTAAATGTATGGAACGTTATACAAATCAATTTTGAAGTATCAAGCTTCGAACCAATTAAATAACTCTTTGATTCCGTCGAATTATTTTCAATATAAAACGTTGAAAGATATTATGTGTTAAACTAATTAACCCAGATGATAGGTAGAAAGATTGAAAGATATAATGTGTTAATAAAACTAATTAACCCAAATGATAAGTTACTCAACCGCTATCCATGTCGAGAACCGGGGTGGAAATAAAAACCAACAATAATGTTAATATGATTATGATTATGGTGGATATCATGTCTTGTGATATGATATATTTCATCCTGACTGTCTTTCATATAATCATATTTATTATGCATTTAGGCCTTCAACAACTTTCATCACTCGATCAAATTTTAACAAATGCCCACGGGAAGGACACCTATATATTATGATTGTTTTTCAATAATTTTTCCTTCGCAGTAATTTTCCTTTCTCACGATGGAACCCTCCACCTCCCAAACGAGTTGCATAAAATTAGCATAATTGCCCCAGTATAATTCGAGCGAGTATTGTAGTCGTTTTTTCTGTTATGTTTAGGCCGCGTCACAACCCAAATACTCGAAGAAATTGTAGGAATTGGTGAAACCGAGTTTCGGTAATTGCCTCTCCAGAAATAAATTGGAACGCAGGGACTGGAGAGGCGTCTAGGGTTGTTTGATATCGAATACAAAATAAAGATATATGGTTACAATGACAACAAATTGAATCCCCCACTGTCTCACATAGTATACACCTGCGCTCTGACCCAGTGTCCAGCGCCCATATTAAACCTGCACTTTTGGTTTCAGTACCCTAACAGTTAAGTGATGGTGCGTGTGAACCCAGCATTAACGCGAAGGAATTGTTGGTGTAATATTCGTGATCAGATATAAATATTTTGTGTGGACACCGTCACGCAGGGTTATATAAGCGTTCATACTAAGGCGAGACTCTGTTTCAGGCATGTTGTACGTGTTGTGTTGAAGCAGTTGTTTGGGAAGCCGATAACTAAGTTCTAGAATATCAAGATAAAGAAGAAAATAATAAAGAAAAAGCGAGGAAAACAAAAACGGTCGCGTTTGCGATTAATTAACAAGCCATAATCGACATATTTTGTTTACAGTCATCCGAAATGATGCATATCTTGCTGCATGTGCTGTACGCCAGTTCCTGAATAATTATGTATTATGAATACATTAATTTCACGGCCTGTCGCTTTTGCGTGGGTGCGCACACTAATTAATGTTATTTACAAGAGTTCTCCGTTTAGCAGCTTTCCCCAAAACACATTTAAATTAAATATAAATGTATACAATACGTGGGAAATCATACTAATTTTCATTTGGGAAAGATACACGAAACACGAATGCTCAATTGTATGCTGATTCAATTTTGTAGTGTCAAATTGCCTTTGTGCACGTGAGAACAAACTAGGTTTATACGTCATAATATCTTTAGTCATGTTCAATGCACTCTACATTATTACAGTTCACATTATTTTTCTAGAAGATAAATTGGTAAAATATTCATGTTAGAGAATTTAATTGGTATAGAAGTCGTATTGATGAATTATAAATTGTTGTTGACATCATCCTTTATATTTTTAAAGAGAGTTCAGCGCCGTGTCACTGAGGGCGCTTTATTAAAGTGTTCACGTGGAGGCATTTTATTTACTGGTTTTAACAACCGGATAACTTGACATTTTCTCTTTTTTTTTAATCGTTCTTTCACTTGTTTTTCCAGGTCTGTTTGAAATCACAATTCATCTTGAACGGAGTTTGCGTAATTAATATGGAGGGGATACGTCAATTTGAATGGCGCTGAACGCAGTGCGCATTTATGTAATGATTTTGACGACCGGATAACTTTAAAGTAACATTTTCTTTCTTTCTTTCTCTTCCTTCTAGGTCTGTTTGAAATCACAATTCATCTTGAACGGAGTTTGCGTAATATGGAGGGGATACGTCGATTTGAATAGATTGGATGGAGTCGGCTATGTGGAATTCGACGCACAAAGAGCGAAGGTAAAATATCATAAATGTTGTTTAAAGGGGTAGTTCAGTTTTGGTGTAGAGGGCGCTGCACAAAATAATTTTGTTGTGAGATAATAAAATTAAAAAACTGAGTATAATATGTGAAAGAGCATACAATTTTAATGACAGAATAAACTTACAAAACTGTACTACCCCTTTAACATGTTCCCTACTAGATCTTCGCAATCCCCATAATATAGTTTCATACATGGCGCACCATGCAGGTCCCCATCTATAGACCATGGGTTAATTTGATTAGAATATGTAGGCTTTTAAACATATAAATATATTAATATTAATAAATACATAATATTATCTGAAAACACCACGAGTACACAGAATGAAATAATTGTGCATTGTGCAATAGTGGCGGCGTTCAATTTCAGTCACGAGATTCAGGTGTATTTTTAGGGGTTATATATGTTTTCTTGGTTATTCCTTAATGATGACATAGGACTGGACTAAATGACTTTGTTAACCTTATGCTGTAATTTGATCGACCGTTCTATCTATCACATGAAATTCACACACAAGGAAACGAGGAAAAATAAATACAAGCAAACAAACAAACAGACCTGACAAATCACATGCAGTCGTCACTCAAGGGTGCGTTTGTTTTCTCTTGTCTAGCCAATTATGATCACCGTTTTCTAATCTTTAAACATGTTCAATGCTTTAGAAATGTTAGAGCTAAACAAGAGTTTAGTCAAATGCATACTGACCTTTTACCAAGAAAAGATGTGACGTTTTCAGTCACATGTTACGACCAATACGTATATATACATATCCTACATTTCCCTAATTATTAATCCTGTATTTTTGCCGAACAAAGATGTGACGTTTTCAGTCACAAGTTACGACCAAAATAATTGGAAGTGAAAGGTAGCACGACGTGTAGTTACATTTGCTTACCTCGGACCATTATATTCCTTTTGCCGGACAAAGGTGTGACGTTCTTCAAATCACATGTCATGACCAAATTGAGGGACAAGCGTAATACAGTATACTTAAACTTGTAGTATTATATCCTTATATAATATTTAACCTTTTATGCCCTTTGCCAAACAAAAGATGTGACGTTCTTCAGCCGCGTGTTACGACCAAAATTAAAGTACAAGCGTAATAAATGTAGTTACATGGTATTATAATTGTGTTATTATTTTGTACCATTTTGCCAAATAAAGATTTGATCGTTTAATCATGTTTTGTTTCGAACAAGGAACCTTTTTTGCCGTGTACACCTTTTCCTGAACAAAGATGATGTGACGTTATTCAGCCATATTATGTTAAATGACCGAATTGAAGTAATTGAAGTACAAGCGTAATACTTATAAATTACGTATCATTTAAATTTATATCCTTATTTTTGTTTTTCTATTTTGTCTTTTGCTTCATCAATAACAGGAAGAGGACTTAATATACCGCGCCACTATGGAGCAACAAAACAGGAGGCTTCGCGACTTTGAGGAGAGGCAGAGATTGCATCGTGAAGAGGTGGAGCGGGCCGTCGGTACGGAGGTGAGCACGTGATCAATGTTGTTCACTATCAAAACAACTACAACAACAACAACTAAAGCTTATTAAAAGAGATCGAGAGATTTTGATTATAGAACTTTTTACTATTGAGTATGGTATGACTATGCGTGCATTCTTTTCATGCCATACTCATAATTGTACCATGCAATTTCTTCTTTCAACAATTATTGTGTTCAAGCCAGGCAGTGCCGTGAAAAAGAATTAAGAAGAGCGACCTGATACGGAGCGAGAGAATTAAAACAACTTTACTTTCTTTATGCAAAACGTGAGGTGCGAGAGATATATAACGAGTCAGATAGATGACGGGAGAGTGTATGTGCGTGTTTGTTTGTGTGTGTGTGTGTGTGTGTGTGTGTGTGTGTGTGTGCGTGTGAGAGAGAGTGAAATAAAGAGAAATGAGTGAAAGAGATGAACAATTACGGGAGATAAACTCAAGAAAGTGAGTGACGTCAGATTGGGCAGACTCCAGAGATTCTGCCTTTATAGATAAGGAAAGTTCGCTTCGTGCTACTTTATTAGCTGGGGAGATGGAAGGGGTGGCGCCTACCCCCTTCCCAATATTTCGGGCTTCAAGTGGAGTATACCTTCTGAAATGGTGTTATTATTATTGTTATTATTATTCAACACTTTGTTGCGTCGATTTGTGTTAAGTTTTTTTTTTGCCAGTGTCTTCTGATCAACAGTGGAATCCATCGCTCAGATGTTAATGTATAAAATGTCTTTGGTGAATAACCATCGGCATATTAATATTTGTTTCTTTTCAATATTTTTTTTATTTGTGTATTTATGTATATTTATATGAGAACAATTTTTGTATTGATATGATGATGCTGTGTGTATAAATTGATAATTTATTTTGGTCAGAATTCTGATCATGACTTTTGTATAATATTGAAATTACTTGAATCTTTGACATGCAGACTGCAAATAGTGTTGTTGTTTTTTTCTTCTGACCTGTCGCGTTAGCGGCTGGTTCTTGAAGCCAAAAGAGAGAAAATGGTTAATTTACTCCGTCAAACATTGTAACTTTATCATTTAATGAATTTCTTTCAAAACTTGTAACTTATAATAATGTCATAAAGTTACACTGTTTGAAATCACTGCTGTAAAATCTAGAGGGTTATAGAACCCTAACAGTGAGCGCAGAAAAGGTTATATTTCCAGGGGGGTGTTACACAAAAATCCCAAGTCCAACTTAACACTTAAGTTGGGCTTAAAAATTATGGCAAGCCATTTATAGTTTCGGAATTAATCATAGTCAAGAGCCCTATATGGGAATATTATTTGTTTTACATCAATAACGTGAAGTCTCTTTGATACACGAAAATACTAATGCTTTTTATCAAAATGTTAGGCCTGTTTAAAGAACTCGTTTAAGAATTAAACAAAGAAACTAATGGCTTTCCATAATGTTAAATTCCAACATAGTGTTAAGTTCGACTTGGGATCTTTGTGAAACACGCCCCCCAGGTCTTTGTTATAAATCTTCGCGACGATGATTATTGAAGAGTCTGTAACTCGATGAAAATGTATACAGAATAACAACAACAGCAACAAAAGCAATATTATACACCCACATATTAATATTTCATCAAAGTCATCTTATAATTACTAAGACTATTTGAAACAATACCCTTTTCCTGAGCGTTATAGCACGTTTGAAAACAAAACCCTGATACACGATAAAGCTAAGGTTGTGAAGGTACAGTCCCCAAAAGTGTTTGAGCAAAAATTATTTCATAACGTAACATTTACATGTAAGAACAAAAAGAATGAAAACCGTTTTAGATGTACCATGTTAGCCACTTTAATGGATTCATTCGTATAAAAAACAAACGTTCCTTCTGGAAGGGATGCCGGTTTTGTTTCTGTTCGATTGGTGTACTATTTATAAGAACTGTAAATATTACTTTCTTTAATTATTAATTTTGTATGTAAGTAAAGTTTATGAGAAGTGTCTTTGTCACGTTTATGCACACGTATTTAAACTTGAAATTGTCGAACGAAATATTAGAGTTAATTTAAACGTGTTTATACTGCGCGATGAGTGCCAAACACATATGTTAAATTAAATTGTTGTCATTATTTTGTTGAAGTTCTTTTAGAGGTAACATCCTCTTGGTATAAGTCAATATACAATGTATTCAAGTTATTATCTGTAAGTTATGAAGTGATTTAAAACCAGTTTTATAGTACTTCTCTTTCGTAATTTATGTGGGGGAAAATCCTGATACACAAAGTGCGATTTACCATAGTGTAAGTTACTGCTCTGAATTAAGACTATAGAATTTGGTATTTGAATAAGCCGAAAATTGACAAAATGGTTTATGGCATTAAGCACGTGAACAGTTGCAGTATATTTGGTGTAGAATTAATTAAGTCTCATAAGTTAGAATAACGATTTGAACGAATGTTAAATGTTTATTTGACGAATGCCATCAGCGAATTATTTATATTAGCAAGAAGGAATTAATTAATCGATAGGACGATGAATGTGATATTCATGTTCGACATAATATTATGCTGTTACAAATCAACATAAAATACATAGTGGGTCGCACGATTATTCGATCGAAATTTAAATGGCTTATTTTGTGTGATTTTTTATTTTATTTGTTATTGCTTTCTATTTTTTCTTCATATTCTTATATTTTTGCATCTTGCATTTTGACTATTAAAATTAGCGATTATTGCTTATTTTCAGTCTTCCCGCTATATTACATATTTGTTTCACAATATTTTTGAGACATTTTGGCGCTCAAAACAACTGTAATAAACTTTGTATAAAAAATGATGTCACTTTAAACCGTCTGTCTCCTTTGTGTGCTTCTTGACTTTTATTTTGTGCTGCTTCGTTTGTTCGTTCTTAAGATATAGCATGTAATTATACGAATTCTCTTGCAGGTTTATTAATTTTCCTTTCTATACTTAACAATCATTTCAATAAAATCAGATTAAAGAGTAGAAATATTAAATCATTTAAAACAATTTAAACTGGGTTCATGTACAAGGGTAGTTATAGTATTTGTCATTATTGATTTAAAGAGCCATGGGTATGTATTAAACTAAAATAACTAAAACTCCACGTTCTGAAACAAGTACGAAAAGAAGTTTAGTATAACCAATCCGTCTCCTTTATAATTATAAAATAAATTGAGTATAAACAAATATATATTTGTAAATACTCAAGTATGTGTGTGTGAGTGTGTGTGCGTGTGTGTGTGATTGTTTGTGCGTGTGTTTGTGTGTGCATATGTATGTATGTGTGTGGTTGTTATGTGTCTATATAAGAGTATGATTGCGTTTCAAAACAATGACTAAGGAGAATATTGAACATAATCTTTGGGGGAGATTAGGGTTAGGGTTTTAGCGTTCGGGTTTTGGTTCTAAGGGTTAGACATCTTTGATGGTTTAGGATTATGAAAAGTAATACTATACCAATAATGTCACTAGAAAAATGTCATGAAAACTTTCTAATTGACTATTAAGCGTTTTCTTGTGCTGGGACAACATAATTATTTAGAGCGGGCCTATACGTGCGAAATATATCTATAATGTTTAGTTTTTATAATACATACATCTCATATCAGACTGGATGATTGCCATTTCCATCAAAATCAATATGGATTCTCCGCGGTGGTCTACTCTTCCATAGAATATTAACTCTGGAGTCATTCTGGCAAACGAAATATATATATAAGTCTGATAATTTAGACCAAACAATGAGAACTCTTAGGGGGACCGACATTCCGCCAAGACCGCATTCTATTCTGGCCTGGATTGTGGTTGGTTGACCAAATAATAAGATGAGCCCCCCTCATTTTTGACGATTTGACAATTTGGACAATTTCACTTCGGTTTCTAGGAAAGGCACAAGGAGATCTTTGTGTGAGATTACCGTGAGTAACAGTGGTGGAATGTCTTTGTTTAGGTGTTTATAGATACACACCGTATCTCGATTGATTCGCCGTTCAATGACATACGGTGACAATTATGACATTAGCCTAGGTGACAATATCTTTTTGCTCCAATATCATGACTGTTGATTTTTGTTTGTAATAACCTTTACGAGTTCTAACACTATGAACTAAATTCCAAAATCTTATTCAGAACCTTAAACCATACTTTTACTAAAGCGATAACTTTGAGGCCAACCATCTGAAAAAATTATCGGAATACATGTACTGCCACCAAACATTCTGTATCTAACCAAATAAATATTGCTGCTGCTGCTACTACTAGCACTAGGACTAATGTTAGTAGTAGTACTACTACTTCTACTACTACTACTACTACTACTACCACTACCACTACATCTACATCTACATCTACATCTACATCTACATCTACATCTACATCTACATCTACATCTACATCTACATCTACATCTACATCTACATCTACATCTACATCTACATCTACATCTACATCTACATCTACATCTACATCTACATCTACATCTACATCTACATCTACATCTACATCTACATCTACTGCTACAGCTGCTGCTGCTGCTGCTGCTGCTGCTGCTACTGCTACTGCTACTGCTACTGCTACTACTACAACTAGTACTAGTACTTCTGCTACTACTACTACATCTATTACTACTACTACTACTACTACTACTACTTCTACTACTACTACTACTACTACTATTACTATTATTACTACTACTACTACTACTACTACTACTACTACTATTACTACTACTACTACTACTACTACTACTACTACTACCACTACTACCACTACTACCACTACTACCACTACTACCACTACTACCACTACTACTAACACTACTAGTACTTATATTACTACTACTACTACAACTACTACTACTACTACTACTGCTACTGCTATTACTACTACGACTACTACTACTAATACTTATACTAATACTACTACTACTTCTACTACTGCTACTGGGAAGTTCAATTAATAACAAAATAAAATAAAAAAATGATTTTAATTATGTGAATACAAAATAAGAGAATTATATATAAACACAAAATAATTTGTATATGCAAAATATTTCAAAAACCATAAATATAAAATAATATGACAAGGTGATGCATATTTAGCGTAATATTTAATACTTTTAATGCCTTTCAAATTTTCAAGAGAAATATATATCATTAATATTGTAAAGCGCTTAGAGATGATCATCAATCATATTAGGCACTATATAAATCGAAACACCATTATTATTATTTTATAATACATTTTAAACAATAATGTCTCCGAAGCATAATATTCTTGGAAAAAAAAATCATTTCCACTGTAAATATTTTAGAGATTGAATACTCAATATTTCTCATAGATGTGTTGATGGAAATAGCCTGTAGTTATATTTAGTTAAACATCTATCAAATCAAATGAAGGTATCAACTGAAGTTAACACACGGAACAAAAGGACACTAACAATTCACAAAGTTATATACAGTACATACAATTTATATTCAAATAATTAGATCACAAGGAAAATGAAAACTGAAGTTTTCTGTGGAAATGTTGAAGACGAATTTATATAATTTGAGCAAATTCCAAATCAAAATGTTTAATTCAACAAACATGATACGATGCTATAAAACCGATGTAGATGTAATGCAACATTGTATGTAAATTAGTTTGTATTGAACGTCTTGTTTTTCGAGACGATCGAGTTGGCCTGAGGACAGAAGGCCTATATCACCGGTTCACGCACTTGTTCACGCATATTGTTGAACTCAAACGAAGGGTAAGCATACATTTTGAGAAAATTCAACAAAATTGAAATTTTGTGAACAAAATGTATGGGGATTAGTCCACAACTTTGCCAGAGTGTGTTGCCAATTTGAGTCACTCATAGAAATAAATGGCTCTTTTCAAAGAGCCATAATTTTCTTATTTCTTGACCGATTGTGCTCAAATTTTCAGGGACTATTCATCCTAATTAGTGTCTCATAGTGTATACAACAATTTGTTTGGATTTCATTGTCCTTTAATTATGAATACAATCGAAAAGCGTTCCGGAACGATTTTCAATTCAATGATAATTAGGGAGACATTTAAAGAAATTAAAAACAGATCTCATTCGTCTGCTACCATAAGCTAATCAACATGGTACAGGAGAAGTGAAAGCTCCAAGTGATTTTGGGTTGAACTTGACAACGTTAATGGATTGCTTTAAAGGGGGTGATATACTGTATAGAGACTTGATCGATCGATTCCAGCATCCGATCCCTATCGCTGTCTGTGATCGTTTAAGATGTCATCTCCGCTTACCCAACAACAAATTACTCTGGGTTTAAATCACCGTTATTTTATCGCAGCCCACACCTGATATAAAGGCAGTGTTGTTTTTAAAGCAGGTAATTATCTCCGTGTCACCCTGATCTGCTGATAATGTAGCAAATTAAAGACAGAGCTGTTGACATTATTTAAAAGGGTCCGTATTTATATTAATTTGTATGATATATTAACAAAATTATAAGTAAGTTCAATGAAATCGAAATTATCATTTAATTTGTTGGAAAGAAGGCCTTAGAGTTGCTATCATGAAATATTTTCTAATCGACATAGTTAATGAATAGAATGCCACTTTTTATTTAAAGTTGCCTGCACGTTGTACGTGCAAAGCAATTATTTAAAAAATTTCATAAGAATATCTCTAATTATAAATTAGTTGAAGTGCATCGGCTATGTCGTCTTACATAATGACCTTCTGCAACATATATTTAGCATTATTCAAATAAATAAAACATTGGGACAAAATATAGAATAATGTTGCAATAGTTGCAATAAATTCACATTTTTGGTTATTCCTTTTATAAAGAATATTGCTCTATCAGCAACCATTATATTTTCAGATTTATCATTTCATCAAGACTTATACAAAAATAAATAATCCGCAGGGGCGGATCTAGCTTTTTTGCTAAGGGGGGGGGGTTGACCCAATGACGATGTGGAGCATCGTCCAGGAGCCGCGAAGCGGCGATTTTTTTTTGCTATTTTGAACCCCCGTAAGTGATTTTTTTTCACTTTTTTTCACTTTTTTCACTGATACATTTTCACTTGGCAGCCCAAGGGGGGGGGGGGGGGGGGGGAGGGGGTTTAAACCCCCTAACCCCCCCCCCCCCCCCCCCCCCCGTAGATCCGCCACTGAAAAGATATGAACCCTTATGTATTATTCCATATCCATATTATGTTTACAATGGAGCAATAAAATCACTGCGGTATTACAGTTTATATTTTCTGGGTAACGAATGATAACCCCAAATATTTGAATTCAATTCGCCCGCAAGACTGATGCAAACTTTCGCTTTCTACCACAATATCCTCCAAAAGAAAAGGAGAGTCTCAGAAGAAAAGAAAAAATCCCCAGAAATGTGAGAATTAAGTACACTTAACTGTGAAGATGGAGAAGAAAAAAAAAGAAACACAATACAGTTTAGTCAATGTTAGTCATCTGTTTCATTTAAAGGGATCTGGTAACTTTGTTGACATGTGCCAAAAGTGATAAATGGTTGATACAATGTATATTGTTGTTATCTGATATGTCCACTGGGTATTGTGTGAACATTTCAAGTTAAATGGACATGATTATATGGCTGAGAAATGAGCAAAAATGCTAAGTGATATTCACGAACTCATTTCACTGACCTTGTACACGGTTTGCACTATCCAGTGGATAATTTAACATCCGAACACTTCAATCGTAAATATCTTTTTTAAATGAAAGTGGATAATTTAACATCCGAACACTTCAATCGTAAATATCTTTTTTAAATGAAAGGGAACATGTCCCATGCTTTTATTGTTAATACGAATACAACAAGGTATATGAGGGAGCCGCTAGAGTTTCAAGCAAGTTTTGAGGATTTGGACAATGTTACCAGAATACTAGATCCCTTTAAATGGCAGAGTACTAACAACGACGCTATTGAGAAAAATCGCTTTTTACCCACAGTGCGCCCCACGGGATGCTATTTCCGCAGCCGCGGCAGGCCTCGATATTTCCGGAACAATGCCGATTTCCATGCCATGCTCCGTCAAAATAACTTTCGATTTCGTGAGTGAGTGCGGATGCTATATAGGAGGTAATGTCGAAAGCTGGGGTAATCGCCGACAAGGGGTCCATTCTCAAATCCTCAAACTTCTTCCATTTTCCCCTTTTTATTCCCTCCCCCCCCCCCCCCCCCCCCCCCCTTCCAGTTTGTTTTTTATTATTTTGTTTTATTAAAGTAGGAATCGTAAAGTAAGTACGGATGATATAGCGATTATGATACTATAGTATAGTACGACAGTAATGATACTACAATCATACTACAATCAAGGTTTAACCGTGACTAACGAAGTATAATGTTAACCAAATATAAAATATTGGCGTATTGGAAAGCACAATCAAAAATGGTGCAATTCTGGACTTGTAATGAAAAAAGATAGTAGATGCGACAAGTAATATATTCTGACAAAATAATTACTATAGAAGAAGAAATATTGTATCTATTTTTTGTTCAACAAAATAATGGAGAACATAACGAGGATAGGGCTAGATATATGACAAATTTTATCGTAAAGTATTTTCAAACATACTACAGTAGTTTGGCAATAACATAATATTTGTTTTTACTGCACCAAGACAACATTATTACCATGATTACTCCCCGAAAAACTCTTGCTCGCTCGCTTCGCTTACGAACTTTTTTTCTTCTTCAAATAGTTCAAAGACGTATATTTTCTCAGTTTGTAATCCTTATGGTCTTTGATTATTAGATTGTTATTCTGTTACTCAAAAGAATAGAATCAACACAAAACAGTAAAATTGTATATTTCAGTTAAACAATAAGTTCTGCAACGTTTGAACAAATAATGGATACTAGCTATATGATAATGACAATAATTCGGGTTGATGTCGTAAACTTTGGTATGTTATACTTGTTAATGTTTAATAGAAATTCATCCTTCATGTTCTTAAAGGGGTAGTTTAGTTTTGGTAGAGAGGGCGCTGCACATCACAATTTTTTTGTGAGGTAATGAAAAACTGAGTGTCGAATTTGAGAGATCATGCAATTTTAATGGCAGAATAAACTTTATTTGGTCAAAATCGACCCAGAAACGGCTGAAATATCAATAAATATATCTGATCTTATAATTTTTGGGGGCCCAAATAATTAGATGATTTTTTTCAAATTTTTTTTTAAATGCTTGAACTTTTTCAAAAATTTTCAAAAGCGTTTTTTAAATAGTTGTTGATGATCTCTCTATTTAATCATGATTTCAATAAAACATCACATGCATAATTTGTATGAAAAATGGTTGAAACCAATGCCTTTTTAGAAAGCGCCCTCTTGTGTTTTAATTGCTCTTTTTTAATGATAACGGGCTTTTTACTTGGTCGTTTGTAATTTTGTATACTTTTCGAGCATGGTGGAGTTATAACTATTAGTTTATAATGTTACTGTCCAGGTTTGGTTACTAAAGTTCAGCCTTACCAAAACTGTACTACCCCTTTAAGACCCTACTTTTACAGAAAAGAGGATGGAATTTTCATCCTTGTTTTAAAACTGCGCGTTTGGAGTATTCAAATGATTGTATCCAATGCGAGAACGAATCTTGACTAGCACTAACTTTTTAACAACAGCTTACATTTTCATAATTAAAGCATTAACTAATAAGTAAACTAAATTGATTTTAATACTTATTAGTTTATGCGTGTTTGTTCCCAATTTTCAGTTAGTATTTTCAATAACTTCCCTTGCATTTATTTTGTGATGTATATACAATTATTGCGAGACAAACGAATATCACTAGTGATATTATTTCCGAAATTATTGTGTTGTTAAACAAAAAATGAATGTAACATTATAGAACTACGCCGATCCCCATAATGTTATAGATATTGTATTATCTTGCACCAAGATGTATAATTTTCTCATTCTTACTATTAATTTTTGTATTATATGTTGTATCATTTTTTATCCATCATAACAATAAAAACATATATTCAAATCACATCGTACAAATAAAAAATATAAGTTTTACAAAACAAAAATAACAATATAATGTATGAAACAAATCCACATCATCAAAATGTTATTTGTTTTACAACATCGACAATTAAAAACATCCAACTTAAATTAATAACAAAAAGAGCGTGGCTCATCTCTATGTTATTGTAACATAGAAAACGATTTATTTTTTCTTGAAATGTGTTCTGCTGCGGTGATCGGTTTTTCACATTTTGATTAAGAATATTTTTTAAAAACGCGTAAAGGGGTCTAGTAACTTCGTTAAAGGGGTAGTATAGTTTTGGTAAGGCTGAACTTTAGTAACCAAAACCTGGACAGTAACACTATAAACTAATATTTATAACTCCACAATGCTCGAAAGGTATACAAAATTACAAACGACTGAGTAAAAAGCCCGTTATCATTCAAAAAGAGCCATTAAAACACAAGAGGGCGCTTTCTAAAAAGGCATCGGTTTCAACCATTTTTCATACAAAATTATGCATGTGATGTTTTATTGAAATAATGATTAAATAGACAGATCATCAACTATTGAAAAAACATTTTTGAAAAAGTGCAAGCAATTTTTTTGTTGTTGAAAAAAATCATCTAATTATTTGGGCCCCAAATAATTAAAAGATCAGATATATTTATTGATATTAATTTTCAGCCGTTTCTGGGTCGATTTTGACCAAATAAAGTTTATTCTGCCATTAAAATTGCATGTTCTCTCAAATTCGACACTCAGTTTTTCATTACCTCACAACAAATTGTGATGTGCAGCACCCTCTCTACCAAAACTAAACTACCCCTTTAACATGTGCAAAAAGTTATGAATGGTTGATAAAATGTGTATTGTTGTGATCTGATATGTCCACTGAGTAATGTGTGAACATTAATGGATATTATATGGCCAAGTAATAAGCAAAAATGCAAAGTGATATCCCTAGCTCATTGCACTGACTTTGTACACAGTAATGATAACTTTCTAGTGGATAATTAAAAATCCGAACACTCAATCGTAAATAATACCTTTTTAACGAAAAAGAAATCGAGAAAACCAAAACCTGTTCCATGCTTCTAGTGGTAATACGAATACAACAAGGTATGAGAGAACCACTAGTTTTCTAATGAAGTTTTATGGATTTGGACAATGTTACTAGATCCCTTTATTAATATCATATTTTGCAAGTTATTTTGAAATAAGCATATTTATGTATTTTTGTTATCCTCGCAAACATTAAACGGAATTTATGGTGACATGTATATTTGTATTTATTCACTTCTACAATATTGTGAAGCATTATTTCAATGTATACTTATAGCATACAATCATGCACAACGCTAGTCGATAATTCGCCGGCAAGACTATAGTATACATACAAATTACCTAAGGCGATGCAAATTTAGTGTTATTTCCAAGAAGTCCTCGTAAGCAACATGGAAAATGCCCCCAAAGCATTGTTTGAGGACCATCCTCATACTTACAAATCAAGTGATAATCGTTGTCTGAGTATTGTTAGAAATGATAAATATATGGGGGCTCGAGGAAAAGAGGGGGGTAGGGGAACGGGGGCCCGGTGGGGAAGCGAGGGGACGGTTGCAAGAGGTTGATGGCTTCTTGCTGCACTTTCTCAAGTTCTTGCATTTAGAATTATGTTAAAATTGTAATAGTAGAACGCATGGCTTGCATGTATGTATGTAGTGGCTAAACTGCCAAAGCATTTTTTTTTTCTCTTTCTGTTGCAGCTCTCTGCGTGATGATTATAAAGCTAATTTTCTGTTGCTCGAATGACATTGTAATGATATGCGTGTTGCTCAACAATGCCCAACACGGATGCATGGAGGCGGCGGGCTATAGGCGGAGGGCAGCCCGGTCGGTCGTTCACCCCTCGCCGTGCCCGCTCGGTCCGTGGCATTTGCGAGGCAATAACCGCTAGCGATGCGCCAACCATCCTTCCTCCACCCCACGGCGCCCGGCGCGCGGGCAGACCGAACGCAGCTGATGCAGTGGCGCTACGGCGTAAAGCTCTCGCTAATCCCCGCCAACATTTTCCAGTAGTTTTACTCGTACATTCTTCTCTCTTTTCTGAGACTGTTCTCTCCCTGAATCTAACCCTTTGATCCCGTCACCACCGCCTGCAGTTACCACATGTTTTCAAGCTGAAAACACTTTCCTTTCCCCCTTTTTACGTAAAATATATCGTGTGTAAACTAATATAGTTCGAAATGGTGTCACCTGTAATTTTATATTTTTGAGAGTTGTTATTTTAACGTTTTGACTTTCCTCTCGTGCGGCACGCAATGCTTACAAACTGTCACGAGTTTGACTGGCGGGCTGCAGGCGCGACGTTATTGTTTGACTAATAGAGTTAATCGCTCTCAACTGTGTATTTAGTACGAGGGTCGCCAACTAAAAAGCAATTTTCCTCTTTTACTAATATAATATTTACGCTTTAAAAGTCTACTTTGCATGCTACTGTAGCTACATATTTCTTCTTTTTTTTCTTGAGATGTATATACATACTCTGTATAGAGCGGTATTTTAGCTTGTTTTTGTACGAATTTTCTAAAATCTACGATTAATCTTTCTTGAATTCAAACAAATCTAATGCGGTCATTTCATATTGTTATCATGTTATTCAAACTGACATCTTACTAAAAATTAAAAACAAATGTTATTATATTGGTGTAAGTTAATATTATCACACCTTTTGAATTTGTAAATCCCAAAACGCAGCAAAATATTAGTAGATATTTTCAACTTGAACATGTTAATACATTAGCCCTATATAAAAAGGCTATAGACACGTTTTACCTACATTATGTTGATATGATTTCAGCTATAAAGCGAATCTTTCTAGTCCTATATCATAATTTTATAAAGAATATTATATCAGTGTTAGTTAGCGTTTCACCTTTTGAATGTTGATATCCCATACGCAGCGAAATATTAATAAATGATCTAACTTGATCAATAGATTATCCTTATACAAATGTACCTTATTATGATGAGAATATTTCAGCAATAGTGTAGAGAATCTTTCCAATCATTAAGTTCAGTCAAACATGTATTTTTTGTTTATGGAAAATACATCAAGCTTCGACCAAGTGTTTATAACGTGTTGCGTCCAAACGACATGATAATAAGATGAAAAATAACAACCCTTTTCTCTATTTTCACGAGAAGGTTTAACTTTTCATACATTATAAATGTTGAATAACTATTTTTTTAAGTCTTAATTGTTATATTGCTTCATTATGAACTTGTATACCCGTTTTATGAGAAAAAATATATATCTTTGCCTTTCAGCTTTCAGCGATAACTTTCAGCTATACTATTCATGAGGCAAATAAATTTAAACATAATATCGATATAATAATATTTTATCTGCTATTTTTCTTATGGTATACATACATACATTTAGTTTATGAACAATAATAGAATAATCTAAAAATTAATAACCAATTAACAAATGTTATACTTTCTATTTCTACGAGGAGTATACAGCTAAAATGAACTATATAGGTCCATCTATTTTGCTATATATGGTATTAAATTATTTGGAGGCGCAACATGCATTGTATATGTTATAATTGAATTATATATTGTCAATAAATTATATAGGGCTT
Organism: Echinarachnius parma; assembly: GCA_037951105.1. Classification (NCBI taxonomy): domain Eukaryota; kingdom Metazoa; phylum Echinodermata; class Echinoidea; order Clypeasteroida; family Echinarachniidae; genus Echinarachnius; species Echinarachnius parma. The sequence continues at coordinate 66,333 of JBAMJV010007463.1, forward strand.
ATTTATCTGACTTTTTAGATCATTCAAAATTACTGCCTCACAATAAATGATATTTTGAAGCTTTTGATCGCCATAATACTGTTAATAATACTGCTATTATTAATTCACACTTTGTTCAGTTTGTTCCGTTTCTCAAGCCAACCAACTAAAACACCTCTCGGTTTGCAGAAGTGGCACAATAAACAATGACTAATGCTATAAGGACCGTTAGTATTTATTAAACTTCTTTGCCATCGTGCAGCCTGGGTTTGGTGTCCCTTACCCGGGGTCCCGAGTGGAAGAACCGTTGGTTAACCACATGTTTCATCCGAACGTCATTACAGAACCGAAAAGTCAGGCGAAGCTTTAGGCTGTGCTGCCTTTGTAATGTTGGTATCGAAGTATTCTCTATAAAAACGGAGACACGTTACTACTGTATGCATTGAGAGAACGTTATATGATCCACAAACTTCACGGAACAAAACATCGTATGCAAGAGAAACTATGGGTACAGGGGGGCATATCTAGATTAGAACCAGAAAGGGGGTAAAGAATGTGTAAAGAGGGGGACATAATGGGCTAAAGGGGACATAGAGGGGGGGGGGGGGCAAAGATGAAGCAAAAGTGGGTAAAGAAGGGCGAAGAATGGCCAAAGAGGGGGCAATACATGATTGGGCAGAAGGGGTAAGATTTTCCTGAAGATTACCTTCAGGATTTTCATGAATAATCGGTTTTTAATAATATAAAGTATGTCGGTGCCTATAGAAGGAGCCAACTTAGACACCTCTTGGTTTCTATACAGAGTGAGTTGAAGGGGGAGAGATGGGGGCAAGAAGTTCCACCAGTTGGGAAGATATATTTTTTTAAATATACTTTTTTTTCTGAAAGAACTAGACTCTTCGCCCTTTTCTTATCCAAAAGAAATGTAAGGCGGCGGTGCGGAGCTCTGCCCATAATTACATGCCATAAGAGGGGTTGCTGGGGGGAGGTCCACCCCGAATTACCTCGCCACCATGGCTACGCCAGTGGATGGGTGGAAAGAGGAGATATATGATAAGAAGAAGATGGGGCGATAACTTGACACTTTGGTTTTGTGTAGTCGGACGAGTGATCAATGATGCGGTTTTGTGTTTGCAACAAGGACGAGCCATAGCTCCGGCCACAACTCTGGCGAGAAGCTCTGACACTCGACTTTCGAAAAAAATGTGACAAGTTGAGGTTCCCTATATATTATAAGATAGAGTTTTTGTTTTTGTTGTTTTTGTTTTTGTTGGAGAATGGTAACGTTTGGGAAAGAAATAAGGTGTGATGTTTTTCTTCTTTTCCTCCCTGAAGCAGAATCACAAATATTCTATTTTGTTTTCACCGTTGGTAGTGTATCCCTTGTATGCTGATGTTACACGCCGGGTAAATTATATATTGGACTATCTACCCTGGCTTTGTTTATCATGCGGTTGTATACTCCTGTATAATAATTTACGTCCTCAACAGAACTTTGCAATGTTTAACTTACACTGACTCACTTTCAAAGCCGTATGATGAATCTCACATTTATATACGTCTTCATGTTACACTTTCGAAACAGTCTCAACACACTTCAGGATATGGAGTATATTAGCCGCGAACAAACTCAAGAAGCTCGCACCGTACAATTTTATGCAATTTTGAAAAGAGACAAAACTTTTATATTTTGGGGGGAATACCGCGAACATCTTACAAAAAGAGCACCTTTTCTTTAGCTATTCGGGAAGGTAACAAAAGGGCGATGCAATATGACCAATTCTATATGACGTATTATTGACCATGCAGTGTCCCCCTTTGTTAAATACAAAACTGAATTCTATGATCATGTTGGGTGTTGGTGGCCTTAAATTTGTCGAAATTGAGATTTAGTGTTTCCTATATATCTTTAAAATTTGTGGAATACTACAAAGGCAATTTAAGCATCATTCCTTTACGGGTACAACATAATAGGCCCTTTTAAAGATTAAATGAAATAAATGATTTATTTTGTTTTGATAAATCGCAATATGTAATATTGTGATTAGTAATAGACACTTCGCTTCCTATCACGTGAGTATAAACCCTGCAAGATCTTCTATTATTTTGATCCAGATAACGATACATTCACCTTGTAAAGATTATGCTTTTTAAAGAATAATGCTATATTTATGTGTTGCAACCATATCCTTATCAATTAAACATTCAACGATGGAAATTAAGTCTTGAAATACATTTCAAAATAGCATAATACCTGTACCTCTGATGAAGAATTATCTATAAAGCATTTAAACACAAAGATATTCATTAACTTTGTAAAACTTCAACCAAAATCACTTGGAGCTTTCACACTTCTCTTGTAACTTGTTGTTTGGACTATGGTAACAGACGAATTGAATGGGGTTTTATTTTGTTTTTAATGTCTCACTAATTATGGAGATATTTAAGATTGAATTTGAAAGCGTCTATAGACGCTTTCGACCCTAGTCATGAGTATCCGAATTCGGATACTCAATCGTCCATAGTATCCGAATTCGGATACTTCACGCGAACGATCTGGATAAAATCAGACATTTATTTTGTCTGTTTTCACTATAGGTAAACATTTTCTTTTTTATACAAAATTGCACATATCATTCTCAAGAATCTTACAATGAAATTGCTATATGATTGAAGTCTAAAATATTAATGTTGGTAAACAATAATATAAAGTTAATAGATCACTTTAAATGCTGTTTAATTTTTTAGTTTTATATTCTAGAAATTAGAGGACGGTTTTATACACCCCCGAAGGAATGATAATTAAGGCATCGAACATTCTAATTCCGAAAATAAAAATAAAAACAATTCCTCAAAATAGCAACAAATAGATAAAAAAGTTGCGCAAACATCATGAATCGATAAACAGGCTAGAGTCGACCAATGGTGAATGAGAAAAATAAAAGTGAACATCATTATTACAACAAATTATTAGGCGTATTATTGTCTACCAATAAATCCATCAAAAATATGGATTTGTATAATTTTTTCTTTAAAACAGGAAGTCTAACTTCATATCTTGAGAAGATAAATAATGGAAAAAAAAACATTTTTGGTGCAAAAATTTACTTCCATGTAATTTTGAGGGAAAAGAAATTCAAGGAAATGTCTATAAACTGCATTTTGTATAACTTTATCCGTTCCTCCGAACCCCACCCACCTTGTAAAACTATATATATATTTTTAAATACGCATGCCTTAGTTCGTCAGTTGTTTTCTTTGTATGATTCACTTTCTGAGATTGTATATAATTTCTGAAATATAGTTTATTGTCACTGTATATTTCTACAAACTCACTGTTTATAAAAGGACGGTTTTTGTTCTTCTTTCTAACCGTTGTCGTGAATATATTTTGAAAGGATTTCCCATCGCACCCAGCCTGCGTCGCAATCAATTTAGTGTATAAGATTAGCTCTTGCCTGAAATGATTGCGTAATCTCCCGTGAATCCTTACGTCGGTAATCATGTAACTGTATTTATTTTATCTCGGTGATTTGAATAATTAAATTAGAATCAGATATATGAGTGTAATGGTGCTCTGCAGAATGGATGGTGGCGTTTATGCACGCACGGATTATGCCTGTACCTAAATTATGTCGTTTTGCTAGGCGTTCATGCATACTGCAGTACTTTTTTTTATTACGCGCACAAAAAACAAACGTGTTTCGTTGGATGTTTATTCATTTCCGATTCCACTCAACAACTTAACCAAATATTGATGAATATCACAGCAAGACACACACACGTACGCACATAGATACATACACACACATACACACACGCATACACAGTACACACGCACACACACAAACATGCCTTTATACATACTTTGCGCACGTATACACTTACACACGCATAATCATGCTTGATAAAAATGCACAAAACACATACGCTCGTGCACACAAACAAGTGCGATGTACACACGCATATGTGGTACACGCTAACACCCACACTCCCGTCTTACCTACACATTACAAATAGTACAGTGACATGTTTCCATGCGTATAGCCAGCGCAAAGCGTCAAACGTTATTTTGCTTGCGCCGCCGAGTGTAAATCGCGGAATGCGATTACGAGCTTGTTAGGATTTAATTGCATCAAGACAGCATATTCATGCATACGATCGGTGAGTCGATCACGATGGTGACCGACGACGATGAGTTGTACAGTGGATCCTCGTTATAACTGAGGACATGTGTGACTACTATGAAAAACATATTTTTATGATATAACATATCGTATCTTGTTGAATCAGGATACAAAATAAAGGAATATAAAATGCTCGAAGTAGCAACTTGGGTAATTGTAAGAGCGTTTGTTAGGATTTAATTGCATCAAGACAGCATATTCATGCATACGATCCGTGAGTCGATCATGATGGTGACCGATGATGAGTTGTACATCGGACCTCGTTATAACATGTATAATGAGGACATGTGCGACTATGAAAATGTATATATAATAATATAACATTATCATATATTGTTGAATCAGGATACAAAATAAAGGAATATAAAATGCTCGAAGTAGCAACTTGGGTAATTGTAAGAGCGTTTGTTAGGATGTAATTGCATCAAGACAGCATATTCATGCATACGATCGGTGAGTCGATCATGATGGTGACCGGTGATGAGTTGTACAGTGGATCCTCGTTATAACGAGGACCCGTGTGACTATGAAACTGGATTGTTATTAAATAACATTATCATTTCTTGTTGAATCAGGATAACAAATAAAGGAATATAAAATGCTCGAAGTAGCAACTTGGGTAATTGTAAGAGCGTTTGTTAGGATTTAATTGCATCAAGACAGCATATTCATGCATACGATCGGTGAGTCGATCACGATGGTGACCGATGATGAGTTGGATCCTCGTTATAACGAGCCTATGGTGATGGTAAGAAATTAATGAAATAATGTTAATTTTTAAAATGTCTTCCAAATTCTTGGGTGTTTATATGATTGCTCGAAAAGCGTTCCGGAACGCTTTCGATTTTAGTCACAATCAATGGGCAGTATATAGGTGCTAAAATCTGAGGTAAAATGTCCCCTTTTCCATCAGGTAAACAGCGTTCTGTTCCTATGAAACCTTCACACAGCATTCAGAAGAATCCTACGAATGATCTTGGTTTATGATTAAGTCTTGAATATCACTTTTGGAAAAAATTGTATGAAGTTAAAAGGACTAGGGTTTTAAATTGAGCGCTGCACGTTCGACTTTCATTTTCCATACTAAGGACATATTCTAGCCGATTATGAACCACTTAACTGCTAAGTAATTACACGGTTGGCATAAAGGAAAGCTTTATCATAGAGATGGTTATCTTGTTTATCTAATATTTTCTTTTCCTCTCTAAACATTCTTAATTATTTTTAAATCAATGTCACTGATTATATTGAAAGGCTGCGATCAAGTAAATTAGAGGAGGACTGAGAGGGGGACATTGTTGAATAGAACGAAGGATTAAAGACATTATTAAGTAGAGGCGAGAACTAACAAACTAAATCATAAAACACAAAATAATGACGGAATAGAGGATTTTAAAAATCACATGATGGAATTATAAATATATTATAGATAACTGCATGAATCTATGAATATGTAAGATACTAGTCGAACGATTGTGAGAGGTAGATAGATAGATAGATAGATAGATAGATAGATAGATAGATAGATAGATAGATAGATAGATAGATAGATAGATAGATAGATAGATAGATAGATAGATAGATAGATAGATAGATAGATGGATATAAGAGGAAAATGCATTCAATAAAAGTTAGAAATTTGTAAGCAACGTTAAAAAACGTTAAAGGTATAGGAGCGACGGAGAGAGGAGCGAACGCAAAGTATGGGGTGTGAGGAAAGGGGGCGAGTAAGAAAGAGGGAGAGGGGGACAGAGGTGGGTTGACTGCCCTTGCGTATGTATGGTAATAAGACTAGTAATAGTGTTCGCCTTATTATGCTAAATAGCGCCGGGATGGGGTCATCGTCCTAAAGTTTACAGCCCAGACGCGCGGCCGGGCCCGTAAAGCAAACGAACGGAGTTCGGTGCATGCGCGGATCGAGCGCGTGGCTCCGATATTATTATGCTTCCTTTTCAAAAAGGCGCGCTACACAATAAGCTAATCTTTGCCTTGCGCTACGACTTAAGTCCTAAATGACATCTAGCCCGGAGCCATGTTTAATTTTGCATGGAAACAGTGATTGAGCTGGAACGTGTATAATTATATGCCTTTCCCGTCGTCCATTATGACGTGAGCAAGTGGGCAAGTCGATAATGCCTATGAATAAAACCGTAAGAGTTGTAAGTTATAGATTTTTGTTTTCTTCTCGGTAAACTCACTCTCATTTCGCTAGCATTGCTTTCTATTTTCCCTATTTGTTTTGTATTTTGAATAAGAGAAGGAAAAATCAATCGTGGCAAGGTGATTGACGTATATATTTGACGTCTTTAGAAAATAGTTGTGCAAACGGATGGATAATCGTTAGTAAATTAAATTCTTTTATAATGACGCGATAATTTCTTCCTTTGAATTCCTTTGCCTTATAAAGTTACACATACAAACTCGATATTATGAAGGTATATTATACTTTGACTGACTTAATTAACTATAAAACACATGCGCCTTTCTTTACATTTTGAATGGATTAATGTAGAACTACGATTAAGAAAATATATTTATGGTTTAGTCTTTACATTTTATCAAAAAGAGATTTAACATCGATCGATAGGCCTTCTCAATCTCATTCTAATTTCCCAAGTTGCGAAAAGTGCTGTTGTTTTGTAATCATAATTTCTTATCGTTCTGAAGAATTCGCCTTACAAAAAAACTTGGTGAATAACATAATATTATCTAGGAACAATTTGTTAATGCTCATCATAATATAATAATCATCGTCATTCCGAATCAACCAATTGCAGGGCGATTAAGTGCGATACGTTGGCGCCAACAGAGATTATCTGGCGCGAATATAAGAGGTTCATTTTATTTATTATACCGACGGTCATCTTGTCACTCGATCTTATGTTTTATTTTCTCCGCTGGCCAGAGTGGATTGACCCCTTGAAGTTGATCTAAATGAGATCCCCGGTTCTTTGATGATATCTGTATACAGCTCTCTAATTATCAAGCTAGAATAATATAAAATATAATTAAAGATTCGATTAGATATATAACGCATAATATAACGCTTTACACTATATAATTAACCCGGTTATATTATAGGATACATTGCCAGCCCGCATACATTGTGTATTTTATTATACTATTTACTATATTATATACTTATTATATAAACTGTTACCTGTATTAGCTTCTATATTAAAAGGATCTATAGTAACATTGTACAAATTCACAAAATTTACTTAATACTTCTAGCGGCTTTCATAATTATATACCGCGCTATATTATATTACCAAAAGAGGCATTAAACAGGTTTCGATTTTCCGTATTTCTCTTTCGTTTGAAAGATATGTATGATTGAAGTGTCCGGATTTGAAAGTCTCCCTGGGAGACTTTAAACTGTGTACACAAAGCTAGTGATATGAGTTTAAATAGCAAGTGTCACTTTTCGTTTTCGCTCATTACTTGGTCAATATATATGGAGTTCGTTTACCATGTAATTTTCGAATATCACACAGCATGCCAGTAAAGCATAATTATTAGATCATAGAAATACAAAATATTTGTATCAACCATTTGCCAGTTTTTGCACATGTCAACATACTTAGTTGCTAGATCCATTTAAGTAGGACAAAAGTAAAGTGCATCGCCCCTAGAAATAACCATGAAAATTAATAATCACGTTAAAATACATAGTCGCTCCTTTTTTTAAGCATTATTAGGTATCACGTTTTGGTTGAAGCTTACAAAATAATGTTAACTTTATTTACGAAAGGATTCGCATGTATAGTATCAATGTGCGTTATCTGGCTATCTATAGACATAATACTGCAGACGCAATAATGTTATTGGCACGATACGTTTACACGCCCCGAGCAAAATCTTGTCCAATTCTCAGTAACATAATATATGATGAGTTTCATTCCAATGTCAATGTTTGCTCAATAATGATCTATAGAGAAGGGAATATATTTTATACATGTCGGATCTCCTTTTGCGTTCACATATTTATTTTGTTGATCAGTTTAAACAACTCTATCTGTTTATTGCAACATCCAATTTTAAAGGCACGTTTACTGTGTTTGACGTCTTAATTAAGCCAACTATTGTAAATTTGCGTGATAATGAATTGTGCTCTAATCTTAGACACTGTGCCCCGTTTTAAAAAAACACTTGCAATTGTTGTAAGCGCCCAACTATTAGGTCAACAGCCAATCAGCCTGGAGCATTTCAGCTGTTGCCATTGTAGTTATAATAATCGGACACTAATAACAATTGCAAGTGTTTTATGAAACGGGGCACAGATTTGTATTGTTGTTGTCGTTTAACATGTTGGAGTCTCAAGTTAACAAATTAAAACAGCGTGAACACATTTCGACTCGTATCTATATAAAATTGTGTTGATGTGTGAACGCCTTGCAGAAGAAGAAGAAGAAGAAGAAGAGATCAACGCTTTGGGAAAAGCGATTATTATAATTATACTTTTTTTTCGTCAACCAGCTTGAATGCAAGGATTCAAGTTCTTGGAAATGATTTCACATTGCGAGCTACACATACATGTACATACCATCGACACTCTGTATAATATATAATGCTAACATCATACACCACGCTCTTCGATCTATCGATATTCTGATTAGATTCTCCAATTCGAGATTCTCCCGACACCCGATACGTTAATGTCAGCATCAAATCGGTGGCACACCGTCGGACTGAGATGACATTGCACTTTACCGTCGGCTTGATGCTCCGATTCACTGACGTCAATGGCTGGATGCATCGACGTCTCAACCAGAGTTGAGGATGGGGGACTATAAAAAAACGGCGCCATTTTTTGTACTTTTGTAAGCCTAAGACATTCCATTGATAATGATTACACGACTAAAATTATATCAACCTAGGTGACAAGATAATAACGATTATGATGCTTCGCTAAGATGCAGACAATCCTCTGAGCGCTAACGATTGCCACACGGTGGTTAGTGCGTGGCGTCAACTTTAATAGTTCAGCGTAATAAATAGGGTGAATCTCATCCAGTTTTTGATATCGATGGGACGATTTGCGTCCTGCATCATGTTCGCGTAGCGAGTGCGAGCGACTGAAAGTCCTATCGGGCATTGAACCCGACGAAGACGTCTGAGTTTCGCCATCATACATATGCAACAGCCGCCACCATGCACCATCTCCACAACATACAACATCCTCGGCTCTAGACCATTGATATGAATAGACAACAGGGCTAATTGTATACTATAGGTTGCCTGTTTCCGAACCACATTAATTCGTGTATAGTGAATTTTACGATCAACAATTCAACAAACACACGCACACACACGCACGCACGCACGAACACACGAATGTACGCATACAACACACCCGTGCACACGCTCTAATGTACGCACGCGCGCATGCACACGGTCGCACGCACACGCACGCACGCACATACACACACACAGACACACACACACACGAACATCTACACAATCATGCACGCACACACAAACACGCACACACACACGCACGCACGCGTATATCGATCCAAACAAACACCTTCCGACGAAAATGATAAACATTCAAGAAGCTCATAATGCATACTGCAAGGATGACGAATTAAGAAACCAAGACCAAAAAAAATCCATTCTCTCCTTTCGCTGAAGTGGGCACCGATCGACAGTGTTTGTTCGTCGTAACTGGAGTAGTTTCTTGGCCAAAAAAAAAAAAGAAGAAAAAAAGGAAAAAAACGGTCTGACATTCGCGATGCTTAACGTGATGAGCTGATGTAATCACCCCAACACTTGATTACTCTCCGAGATCGGCTTTCCTCGCTCCTATCTTTTATCTTATCGTTGCTACTTCCTTTATATTACAAGTCATGAAGTTGATAATCTGCTTGAGACAATGAAGATGTTCAGATCGCGCGCGAAAATTACACCAACGCGATGCTCGCATTTGCGTCAGCGAATGCGCGTTTATTACTAGTAGTTTGTTGTGCCTTATTTTCACTCCATTCTCTTTAAAAAAAATTGCTGTGTTCTCTGTATCATTTTACTTTATTTTCTTATTTTGCCTGTATTTTGCGCATAAAATACTTCAATGTAACTTGATCATGTTGATGATAAAAGCCAATATTTTTTTATATACTGACCGTTTCGCGCGCGAAGGCTGGCTGCATAAATTCGCTGATCTGCAAAGTTCATGAACTTCGCGTGATTGACAACGGGAAGAAAGGTTGAGGAATTATTGACGATTTGGTGACAGCGAAATCGAGACGCTATTTGATAAAGTGGCGATTACGCGCGCATGAATATATTGATCGAGCGCAAATTGTTTCTCTCACATCAACGGGTATAGATCTGTATAATTATATAGAGGATGCAACGGAAATGCGATGTGCTATCATCATGATACAATTTCATTTGAATTTGTATTTTGACGGAGAGGCACATCGGTTTTAATTCCGGGGGGAAATGTCTATCATATTTATTGGGAGATATAGTTTATCTAAGTGATGTATAATCTATTAAAGGCTATATTGACCAAACACTTTTTCTTTTTTTATTTACAGTAATGTTCTCTTTTGGCAGTACGATCGTAGCGTGGTCGTACTGGTTGGGGGAGGCACGTACACTCCAACTAAGTAATTCTTTATTTTTAAAGGGTTGGTTTTTGTTCAACTTGGTGGGGGGGGGGGGGGGGGGGGGGGGGGGGGGGGGGCACGGGTCCCCCCCCCCCCCCCCCCCCCTGCTAAGCCACTGCTCTTTGACGATTTTATAACATACCCTAAATCATATTTAAAACTACATTTTAAGTGAGTATAATTGGTCTGTGTTAAATTATCTTACTGAATATAGAGTATTATGTGGAATTCCACGTGCATTGTTGGTATACTATTTAGGAGAGGCACATGCAGTTTGCAATATATACCATCAATTCAGACCTAAAAACTTGAAATAATGATAAGTTTTTTTTTATGTTAATGGTCTCGACTGTTTTGCTTTTGGCATAATTATGAAATAATTTCCTTTTTGCTTACACCGATAACAAATTAAATTAAGTTTATCGGCAGTTGTTGTCTTAAAATTACTCACCTTCCTGGTCTATTCAATTGTTGAACTTTTTTAATTAGATTGCGGGTATAGGTTATTTTTTATACAGACATGCAGTCGTAGATTGCGACCAAAGTTAGAAAAAAAATGATAGTCGGTAGTCCATATAGTAGTCTTGGAATACTACATCACTATTTTCTATTGCAAACATGGATATCGTCGACTTTTTTTTTAGACAGTAATATTGTACGCTATTTAAAAATTGTACCTATAAACTTAACGGAATTCTATGATATTAACACTAACATGCTCTTAAAGTTCTGCAACTTTACAAACTACTCAATTATACAAATTATGCTGAAGTTCAATTTAACCCATCAAGGACGTATGCCCTTATAGTTTTGGTTTGGTAGTCCTGCATTTATGCAAGCATATAACAAGTTATATTAAAGGGATAGTTGAGTTCTGGTAAGGAGAGTACAGTTTTAGTGAAACTGAATTTTAGTAACCAAAACCTGCATCATTACATTACAAACTAATAGTTATAACTAGAAAGGAACACAAAATTACAAATGACGTAGTAAAGATCATGTTATCATTCAAAAAGAGCCGTTAAAACCTAAGAGGGCGCTCTCTAAACACTCATCGGTTTCAACCATTTTGAATAAAATATTGTGCATGTGATGCTTTGTTGAAATAGTGATTAGATAGAGAAATAACCAACAACTATTTAAATACCTATTTTGTAACTTTTTGAAAAGAGGAAGCATTTTTTTAAATTTTTAACGGCTGGTTCAAAATTCTCTATTAAACCCGGGGCCCGGGTTTATTACAAATTGTTATATTTATGGATATTTCAGCCGTTTCTGAACCGATTTTGATCAAACAAAGATGATTTTATTGTTGAAATATTATGCTCTTTCAAATTTTACACTCAGTTTTTCATTACCTCACAAACCAATTAAGTAGTCTAGCGCCCTCTCTACCAAAACTCAACTTTCCCTTTAAGTGTACAAGAAGAAAGCGCATACATTTTTCTATGTTTTAGCCATATTTTGTATACTTTACCCGATTTTATTATTCAATCAGCCAGCTTCGAAGCGCGGGAATGATCTCAAAACGTATAATATAGCGTGCGATTGCTAGAGATTCGAGTGATAATCTAAATATAAATAGATCACCATAAATAGAACGAAAAACTAGTACAGCTACTCAATCTTATCGCGCAGAATCGATGTCATAACTGATAAACTTGAAGATGCCGTGTCTTCTATAATAGTATTATCATGACTAATATAAGATAGGGAATACCAGTCAATGGATTTAGTATTATTACTCCCAAACGTATATACTCAAACCAAACGTATTTCCTCCACACACGAAACAATTATTATGATGCCAATGTAAAATCGTATTTGCACAGCTTGTATGCATTTATTCGTACCTTATCAGTTTCGCTTGTTTTATATTTGTAATTGAGGGATATTAGACTGTTTTATTCCATCGTTATATTATAATTTTATCTTCTTCCTAGGGATATAGTAAGCCTACCTATTCGTTTATGTGATTCTGTTCGGTTGGTCTAATTGCTTTTGGGTCTAGGTCCACTTTGTTCTAGGTCTCATTTGGCCCACCGTATGATGCCTATAAGTATTCCCCTATTTTCCCGACACCATTGGTGACCTCCAACATTAACCCTATAACCTTAATCCTAATCATTTTCGTCTAGATATATCTAGATTATTTTACGAATTAAAGGGGTCTATAGTAACATTGTCAAATTCTGCAAAACTTACTCACTCTAGTGCATGGTTCTCTCATACCTTGTTGTACTCGTATACTACCGAAAGAGGAATAGAACAGTTTTCGTTTTCCTGAATTTCGCTTTCGTTCTGAAGATATTTATGAATGAAGTTTTTGGATTTGAAATTCTCCTTGGGAGATTTTCAACTGTGTACAAAGATAGTGGAATATAACATGCATCTATCACTTTCCATTTTCGCCCACTGAGCGCTTGGAAGGAATACTCCCCAGGGAGTGGAGATGGTGCACACAATGTGTGCTGATTTGCATTGTATCCTATGACCGGGGGTAATAATATAATTGTAAAGCGCTTAGAGATGATTATCAATCGTGATAGGCGCTATATAAATAATAGATATTATTATTATTATTATTACTCTGTCATATGACATTCAATTACCATGGAATTTTCACAAATCACTCAGAAAATATCCGATCACTGAAATACACATTTTTGTAATTTATAAACCCTTTCGTCAGTTTGATTTGATTTGATTGATTTGATTGATTTTATTTTCAACATAATCACATAATGCAAAAATTGTATACAAATAATACAGAAAGAGATACATTCATTGACTACTGAAAATAAACATGTATAGCAGATTATATTGATTTACATACTAATACAGTTTGTAATGCCAATGGAAAGACATAATAAGCATATGCAAAGCAGTAAATGAAGAAGAAAACAAATCGAAATTGCAATATACTTGATCCCTTTAAACGTCACAGATTAAAGTACAGACTTTAACAAAAAAGATGTTCTAGCAATTGGTGCATGACTCGGCTGAATCACGGATACATTATTGCAAAAATTAGATTGAAGTCGGATATGTGATGCGAGTGCCCCCTGTCTAAGATAACATCATACACGCTCGAAACAACACCACGGGGAAATGCACACGTGGGACTATATTTTACAAATTTAACGAAATATATAATCTAATTTCGTTACCTAAAGTTTAAACAATTGTACAACTTGATGTAATAATGTTATAGTAATATTACATTTCAGAATAGCTTAACGAGTTTATGAAACGGAGGGTCATGTAAAGTTTAGAAATATATATAGGCCTTTTATCTATATTCTATCGACATTATGATATGTATTATGAAACTGCTTGTCTACTAAAAAATCGCCAATGTGATAAAATGAGAGTCGTATACAGTCTTAAGATTTATTCGTTTATTTGTTAATGGCATACGATTACTGCTCCTCTAACTTGTTTCTGTATATCCATGTTAAATATAATCTTTGTCGTTTTTTGTTTTACCACGAATCAGTCTTCTGAAGAAACAGAATGAAATAGCTTGTATTGGTAATAATAATACAATGGGGTATAATGTGAGAACCGCTATAATAGTTCTAAATCAGTACTGTGGAATTCGACAATGTTACTAGATCCCTTTAATTGAAGACAAAAAAAAACACAGTGATATAACGCACAACTTCGATATAATAGATATAATAATAAAGATCAATCCTCGAGATATTTTCATTTCAATCTTTTCCTTGATCTTGCTTGGTATTGTCGAACGTTCTGCCGGAATAAACTTCTTTATAAGTAATAAATTGTTGAACACCCTGTGACGTGACTGCTAATAAATGCTGCTGTTGATTTCTGGTCCATAATTGCTACGAAGATTGGATAATCTGACGTTTTTACGTACTTTTAAAGGCTTCTCCGAACATAACTAATCTAAGTGACAGATATCATCTTAAAGAACAGTGACAGCGTTGGGTATAATTAATATGGATATAATTAATAGAAGAAAAATAGAATGTCCGTTATTTTTTTCGAACGTCATTCAATGCAAAGGAACTCGAGGTTGGTTGAGGGGGGAAATAGTGTATGGTACCGTAGTAAAAGTAAAGCCACGTGTCAGAGATAGAGTAAGAGACAATTTGTGAGGGAAATGGTATCTTTTAATTCATCTCCCCGGGGACCATTTAAGAGAAACGCCTCAAGGAGAGACTAATCGGACAATCAGCGATCATCTTCGTGTTCTTACCTCTCTCCTTGATTCGCCGCGCATCGCTCCTCAAGTGCTGTCTCTATACTGGAGATTCACCAGTCAGAGCGGTCATTGCACCGACCGACACCGATGGGTTGTCTGGCAGGGTATTACCCCCACCCTCCTCTTCTCTCTTCTCTCCCGTCGCCCCACGTGCCCCTCTTTCTTCATCCCCTTCTTCGTCCTCCTCATCCACGCGCACCCCTCATCCCGCCATTCCCAAAATTTGCCAACGGGCCTATTATACTTTCCCTCCTGTAAAATGTTGCTTCTTCGTTTTCACATGAACCCTTAAACGCCACGAATTTGGGTGGAATATATCCTCGCCCCTCCCCCCCCCCCCCCCCCCCCCCCATTTGCTCACGGGCTTGCTTTCCCCTGAAAAATGTTGCCTCTTCGCTTTCATCTGAACCCCTCACGCCACTGGTTTCTGGCGGAAAACATCCCCACCCTTCCACATCTGCCTACGAGCCTCCTTTCTTCATGTTCTGTTCCCCTTAAATCTGCATCCCTTTCGCTGACTCCCGCACCCCTCACGCCACTGGTTTCTGGCGGAATATAGCTGCACCCCTCCCCCATAACACCCACGGGCATACTTCCCCTCAGATCTTCGCTCCGTCGCTTTTATCTGCACCCCGTGCCCCGCTTGGTTCTGGCGGAATATATCTCCACCCCTCCAATATTTGCCCATCACGGACCTACTTTCCCCCTGTAAAATATTGCCTATTGGTTTTCACCTGAACACTATCGGCACTAATGTTGGCGGAATGTATACATTATATCCCCACCCCTCCCACATTTGCCCACGGGCTTACTCTCCACCTGTAAAGTGTCGCATCTTCGCATCGGCTTTCACCTGAACCCTAACCATCTAATTTTCGCGGAATCGTATACATACCCAACCTCCCCCGTTAATACCAAACGTGGCTCAATTCCTTTAAATCTTCATCCACTCGCTATCACAAGAGCCGCTCACCAGCCGAGTTTTCTCTGAAGAGAGTGTAACATGCCCCACCCATCATCCTCCATCATCTACCTATGTATACCCCTCGTCAGAGCTTCTTTGCACTCCCCGTCGCACTTTCTCCCTAATCGCTTGTATCGAACCCCTCGCCAGCCGAATGTTGTCCGAAGACCACATTATATCCTCCATCAGCTCACCCTCTCGTGAAAGCTTTTGAACCCACCACCCCATACACCTCCCTCCCCAATCGCCTCAAGCAGCCTTCTGATATTCACCCAATCGCTTTCACCAAAACCCCTCACCAGCCCATTTTCTCTGAAGACCGTACCACATACTCCGTCTGTAGCTTCCAAGCCTTCCCGACTCTTCGGAGCTTCTTTACTCTCCCCCGTCGCCCTAAGCGTCTTCAGTGTCCCTTAAATCTTAGCATCCTCACTTTCACCAACCCAACTTTGTCATGTTTGTCGGGAGACCGTATTGCCACATACTCCGTCATCTCTCCTTCCACAGAGCTTGCTACCACCCGCCGACCCCCGTCACCTCAAGCCTCTCCTTCATTTCTCCCTTCACCACGTCGCTCTCACCCGAACCACTAGGCCTAACCAGCCAAAATTATGTCTGAAAAGAGTATACCACATCCGTCATCATCTGCCCCCTCCCAACCCCCACCTTGGCCCTAGCCATTCAGCCCTCATAACTTCTTCCCCCTTAATTATCTTCATGCTCTTTCCCCTCGTCCCTGGAACTACATTTGTCGGTCATTGATTGAAATTTGTATGACGGCTAAAACCAGATCTTCCGTCATCAGTTCTGTTCCCCCACCGCATCATGCTACATCGTCAGAACGTATTTCCCCTCTTCATACTCTTCCACTCCCTGGCACTTTCGTCTGCCGTTGTATGGATTTCTGTATACTGCCATATGAAGAAAGACCATATTATACACAGTCCTCATCTGCTCCCCACCCCATCGTTATAACTTCTTTACCCCCACCCCCATCGCCAGTAATTCTTGACCCCCTCCCCTAACAGTTTCTCCGGTCATTGCACCGCTTCCATGACTGCACTGCACTGGAGTGACCTGCTTATCACCATGCTATAACACCCGCCCTGGTTGTCGGGCGTCCTCACCATCCCTTGTGTTTTGTCTCGATTTCATTACGGGGGAACCCCCATTCCCACATCGCTTTCGC
The DNA here is from genome assembly GCA_037951105.1 of Echinarachnius parma. NCBI lineage: Eukaryota > Metazoa > Echinodermata > Echinoidea > Clypeasteroida > Echinarachniidae > Echinarachnius > Echinarachnius parma. The sequence goes on from JBAMJV010007463.1 coordinate 83,503, forward strand.
TGGAACCCCCCTCGCCATCTTCTATATAGTTATGGTACAATGCACTTGTTTCATTGGGCAGTTGGGTATAGCATGTAATAATTGCCGTTGCTTTCTTACCCCCCCCCCCCCCCCCCGTTGCTTTCTTACCCCCCCCCCCCCCCCCCCCCCCCCCTCCCCCCTTAGTTTCTCGATCCAAGCCATGCCTGCATTCGTTCCATATACCTTACTTAGATCATGTCCATCTCCCATCCCCACCATTATTTATCTTCGGTCAATGTTCCAACAAACTCTTCAATTGACTATACGAAAATATCCCGCCACCCCTCCTCTCGTTCACATGAGCACCTTCATTGTCCCCTTCAACGTCCACGTCATCATCATGGTGCATGGTCACGGCCCTATTATTGAGTCTCACCACGTGGTTACCCCTACTCCTAGAAACGTTCTAGTTATACATTTTGTGTTGTCATCCAGCTGAAACGATGTGTTTCGTTGTTAATTTTGCCATATAATTATCATGTATATACTGTATTCCAATTTGCCAGCTTAAAAGAGCACATGCACCTATTCTCGCGTTCTCATGGCCCGTTTGGTCCCATCAACGACATACTTACCAACTGAATTCACTCTCTTCAGTCTTACTTTTATCAGTGGCAATCGATAATCGATTCTCGTCATCGTCGTGATCCCTGGACCCCGGGAATTTTTAGAAGAAAAAAACACGGATATAAACGCCGAGCTGCCCGGCGCATCAAGCATTTCGAGTACTAAATTCCTAACATAGGGACCTACTTAATACACCAGGGCTCCGTTGCAGACAAGGATACTATACAATCGATTGTAAAGTTGCAATTGATCAGATCATGTGGTCTAAATGCTGCGCGAATCTGATTTGTTGAAACGCGGAAAGTTTCTGACTTACAATCAACTGTAACTTACAGTCGATTGTATCTCTTTCTGCAACGGGGCCCAGGATTGAGAACACCAACATGTGGATAAATCAAATGGTCTTGCTTAAGGTGGTCGAAGTACGCGACGGGCTGACTCTGACTTTGAACTTGGGCCCTCACAAATGGAGGACGCGTGCGCCATACCAATCTTGAGTTTAATATTCACAAAGTCAAACAAACCACCAATCACTATAATCTAAATTGTGATGCTTATGAAAGGCTTAATTTTCGATACTAGATAAAGAATCCTGAAATGGTTATACTCATTCAAAACTACCTGCTTGTAATGTGTTTTTTTTTGTAAGTGTGTTTCTTTGATTGTTACTTCGTTTGTTTGTTTTCGTATTTGTTTGTTTGTTTTATCGTTTCAAAAGACGGTATAGAATGATGACATATCTGATGACTAAATGAGAGGGCATAAATAGGTCACTTCCTATATTTTCTACCCATCACACGCACGCAGACAATGCCGTGTCAAACTTAATTTCGCATCAATCTTATCGCTTTTGAATCAGAACGAGTATTTGGGGGTATATAGGTTTCAGGTTTCAGCGGAGTCATGGAAGTCTTAAGTGAAGGTGAAAGCCGGTGAGCAATGGCCCGGGGGATTCAGTTAGCTCATCATACAAAATATGCTTCTTCTTCTTTTTTTTCTTCTTCTTCTTCTTCTTCTTCTTCTTCTAATTGATTATCATCTCACAGTTGAATATGACAAGATGTGTAGAATGATTACAAAAAACGGGAAATAAATGACAGTAAGATTGAGTGAATATACATTATCTAACAGAAAACCATGACACGGGGAAATTAATATTAATGACGCAAGAAACTACTATTCCAAGATGTACATGTACATGTATATCCAATCATTTCTAAAGGTGTTGCGGCACGATCGGATAGGCGCCTGACTGCAAAGCGCTGGTGCCGAGTTCGATGCCCTATATCAGCACTAGTCTTGTGTCCTTCAGCAAGGCACTTACTCCACATTGCTGCTCCCCCACCCAGGTGAAATAACGGGTACTTGGCACGTATGAGGGTCTGTAAAATCATGAGTTCACTGTAAAGTATATCACTTGCTGATATGCTCCCCAGGGAGTGGAGAAAGTGCTCAATAAGTGCTAGATTAATTGCGAGTGTGCATGTATTCAATGGTCAAGTTAAAAAATAATATTAGGTGCAGGTCCCTCAGGGAGAAAAGTGCAAACAGCACTGAAGAGGCTATTAAACCTGGATAAATAAAACTCTTTAAAAAAAAAACATGGGTTAGTAGGTCCAAGATTTAATCGACGCCATCTAGGCCATCCACCATGTCCACAGATGTAGCTTCTTCTTATTACAGTCTATCCAACATTACATTACATTTCAAAGTTCTTCGATGCTGTCAAGCGAGATCTCTTGACACCATGTCAATGGTATACATGTAGGTAGACCAAGAAATCATTCTCTATTCCAGAGGTTATTCCACTTAACGCTTCATTTAGCAGTTTAGAGACTCGCAGGCCCGTAGCCAGGATTTTGCATGGGGAGATGCGTAATTTACAAAAACAGGACCGAGACCATGTCTTGTCACAAATTTTCGAGGCCGAGACCAGAGGCTGAGAGTCGTGTAAGCCGGTTAAGATGGTCGAGACCAATAAAAAGTGGACTCGAGACCGGTAAAAAGTGGACTCGAGACCGGTAAAAAGTGGACCCGAGACCGGCAAGAAGTAGACCTTTCTGAATTTGGAGGGGTGCGTACGCACCCAACGCACCCCCCTGGCTACGGGCCTGGACTCGATGTAAGAAATGGCCAATCTGCCTTTCTGAGATTTGAGGATTTTGACAATGTTGATTCAATTATGTCTCTTTTTAAGTCACTGTAGATAAAAAAAATGTCTGATATTCAGGGTGTAATATAGCCTTAGTAAACCATATTTATTTGTTGAGATTGTATATTTAGGCGAACTATCATGATTATGGAGCGGAAGACAGTGTGTGAAGCGACAATTGAAACAATAGAATAGGAAAAAGACTGATGTCATAATGTTATTCCCGTGGTCAAGACAATGGATAGGACGATATGACGATATTCGAGATATCAATGACATAATCATTGTCTGGAAAGTCTTCCTGTGTTTTGTTTTTTTGGTGTACTAAAATTATATCTTGCTTTTGCAGCAGAACTATTTATAGTGACATGCGTTTGAGTCGTCAAGTAGCTTCAGGATTTTGACGGTGTCTAAAAATCTAGACATGCAGGTTCCGTGCCGTTTCCCAAATCTAATGGACCGTTTTACATGTTTTATATGATAATCATATTGTTAGAACAGGAAGACCAATAGACCACTATTGTAAGTGGTTCCTCGGTATTTCGTAAAATAATGCTACCAAAAAAAATAGTCGGAAAATGATTCTGTAGTTATTTTCATTTCTGAATTGTATTACTTTGATGATATTTTGTCTATATAAATGTTGGATTATTTTTTGTTAAGCGCATATATAGAGAGTCGTGGTGATTATTATGCGCTATATAAGCATATAATTATTATTACTATTAGTTAGGAGATAGATGGTGAATTCATATTATTCTTTGTAATTCATTCAAGTATCAACATTCATGTATATACGAGTGTACTTTAAGCATACATGACTGTATCGTAACGGATGATGTTGAACATTGCTTGGACAACACGAAGTGTATACTTATATAGTATAATCCCTATTCAATTATACATTTAACACTTGTGTAAAAACGGTTGAAAATTCAAAATATAATCTCAACATTTCCGCTTTGAACTTCGGAAACCCTGTAATATGTAAAAAGAAAACCACAAACAGCACAAACATCACGACATTTGGCTTGTGGCGACACATTTCTATAATTGCCTGAACGTTTTGAACGTGGTGATGATCGCAAAACCCACTTTCACCTGCATGAACGAAAATAACTATATCCAGAGCAAGCGGTTAACACCGCACTTTCAACACCGCTGTCATGTCATGTCATCACCGACCAAACGCAATTACATTGAGCTGAAAGGCGTACGGGGCGAGGGGTTGGGGGCTGCAGCCGCCCCCACCCCCCCCCCCCCCCCCCCCCCATCCTCGTTGCCCCTTATTGTAGCGCTTTGTTTTTAGCGCAACATTTCCAAACACATTGTGGCTTTTCACGGAAATATTTGTTTAACTTAAGTTTAGTTCACAAAACAATAAAGCATTTTCCTCCAATTTACAACATTGTTCTCGACCCCCTAATTGTTCAGTATTATATATTACATTAAAATCAAACCTAAAATGTACATAATTGTTTTTTGTTCTTTTGGGGTTTTTTGCAAGTAAACCAAAAGATATCTTTAATAACAATTACCAAAAATAATAATATAGAAGGCTTCTAATGCGCCAATTCCACCCTTTTCAAGGTGCTCAGGGCGCAGTCAACTCATATTCACACACAAAAAGAAGGGGGGAAAACATGAACATTTGAACATAATTATAAACAACTTTCATACATAAACATATTAAAAACACATAATGAAACTACTGAAAATTACTGAAATGCGATTTGGAAAAGATATGTTTTCAAACTAGTCTTAAAGGATTTTATGGACGTAATATTTGTATTGTGTTGGGGTAACTTATTCCAGAGTGAAGGACTCGCAAGTGCAAAAGCCCTGTCCCCCCATGACGGACATACATGTACATGGATGGTATTGCGAGAGGAAAACAAAAACATGGATTCATTATTTATTCAATTTAAGTCCAATTTCTTGTGATGTTCTTTGTACAATTAAAATAAAGACTTGCTTTTATTTGTGTAAACCATTCGGCAACCTTATTTTACAATAATAAGCCCCTATCTCAAACAAAATAATTACATTGCATAATTGAATTTCTACATCTTTGTTATAATGTACATTATGTTTAAAGGTTAACATTTTAGATACACTACATCGCCATCAATATTATGGTTCTAGGGTCAAGTAAAACGGCAAAACATGAAATAAATATTTATATATTCGGGAGCCAATGCGGCAAAATATCGAATGACGACATTTTAAAGAAAAAGAATGTTTGTTGTGGAGATCATTTCAAGTAACATGGGTGAATTTTAGATGGATTTTTTTTTACATCAATCTAGGTCACTCTCGGCGTAGAGGTTGTTATCATAAGCAACGCGTCATTATTTTGATTTGAGACATAGAAAGTATATGTTTTTTTTAGAATTTAATGTAAATGAAGAAGATATATATAGAAATTCCTCCCCAAACTTCTTGAGATGAGTCTATAGCAGCCGCTGCTACAGCTGAACAAAATGGGCCGTAAAAGCGGCAGAACATCAGCTCTCGCGTTACGGTGTGGCTCTCACGAACCCGTATCAGGCCACGTCAGGTACACCTTGGCGCTTGTCAACTTATCACGCTCTCTCATATATATTATTTCCAAAACACAGAGAGAGAGAGGAGCTCGGAGAATGATTTAGAAAGAAAAACAACTCCTTGAAACGTCTTCTTTTTTTCTTAAAGTCTATCCATTCCCAAAAAAACCATCTCCTTGCAAATATTTAGACAGCGATTGGATTTACGGCAGCGGATATCTGCTTACTTGCGGCAGGATGGCAGGGGGTGATGCGCGCCTTCCACCCGGGGAGAATCAAGCCCGCATCTATGCTAATTTCTCGCTCGCGATGTACAGGTGTTCGGGCTGCGACTGAATCCATTTACATCGGCAATCGCTGGGCCGAACGGTAATCCGTATAGCGATACTCTGAGAACTCATACCTATATAGAGAAGTGTCTCAAGCAGATTGTCTGCGAGAGAGTATCTTCCGCCTGTGATTTGCATCTCGTTTTCTCTTGTCATCTGCTTTCTATTTCTTCTTCTTCTTTTTTTTTTTTTTTTTTTTTTTATTTGGGTACATCTCGGGCTTAACCGTTCCGTCGATATGCCTTCTTCGATTCGACAGAGTGAAAGACAAACGAAACGATCTGATTATCTTGGTTTGCTTTGCGCTTCCTTTTTGCTCTTATATTATAATTATACTAGCTCCCTCAAAGCGGTGGATCGCGCCAGAATCGCAATCAACACACTCGAAACTACTGCTGATATTCACTCAAGCACAACCAAAAACACTCACATGCTCACGTCTACGCATGTTTGGTGAAACTCGTGTTAGTAAAAAAAAAAAAAAAGGAAATAAAATATTCGATATGTATGTAAGATAATTATGTAAATTATGCGAGTTGTAAGAGCTGTAATGCAATATGAGTTTTATGATGTCGTTGACGGCGGCGGGAAAAGGGGGGTAAGCTTTTTTCAAAGAGCCAATGTCTTTGAAAGCTCTTATCAAAATTTACCAGGTTAATTTCAGTTATTGTTGAATTTTCAATTACGTTGGCCTGGTATGAACTGTGTATTTATAATCTGTCTCATGATTCGTCATATCGGTATCACGTGACACCCGACAATTTCTCTTATATGTTCGCCTGTCTCTCTGTACACACTTGAATAATACCTTAATTTAGGTTAAAACAACATCTCTTTACTTTCTCAATAAGTATAGTATGCATGATATTCATTTAATACTTAAATCAAAGAAGCTTGTGGGGAGAGAAATAGAATCTGACACATGCTCTTTTCAAATGATGTTGATGAAAATACAATGGCTTGATTTTTCAAATGACCATGGCTTCTATCTGGAGCGCCATTTGCGAATGTTGACGGCCATAATGATGAAGTTAGATACTGGCTAAAGACAATGTCAAGCACCAACGGCCGTAACATTATAAATGAGCAAAAATGATTTCCACTAATCGTGCTTGCTTTGTCAACAAGCAGCACTTCATTGATGAAGACCATGGCAGGTTTAAAGGGATCTAGTAACTTTGTTGACATGTGCAAAAAGTGATGAGTGGTTGATACAATGTATATTGTTGTTATCTGATATGTCCACTGGGTGTTGTGTGAAAATGTCAAGTAAATGGGCGTTATATGGCCGAGTGATGAGCAAAAATGCAAAGTGATATTCACTAACTCGTTGCACTCACTTTGTACACGGTTTTCGCGGTCCAGTGGATAATTTAACATCTGAACACTTCAATCGTAAATATCTTTTTAACAGAAGGGAAATTTGAAAAACCGAAACCTGTCCCATGCTTTTATTGTTAATATGAATACAACAAGGTGAGAGGGACCCGCTAGAATTCCAATTGGATTTTTAGGATTTGGACAATGTTACTAATTCCTTTTAAACCATGGTTTACATAAACCTCCCTTTTGAATTCCTGCAATCAGTTTAGATATATCTATACAGTACATGTTTGCTACTTCTTGATTAAATTTGTAAAAATGAAATAACACGCACATACATAATAGACATTGGCCTCGTTGCAGAAAGAGATACAATCGATTGTATGTTACAATTAATTGTAATTTAAGTCAGATCATGTGTTCTTATATGTGCAACTCTGATTGGTTGAAACGCGCAAATTTTCAGACTTACAATCAATTGAAACTTACAATCGAGTGTATCTCTTTCTGCAACGGGGCCATTGACTTGAACACAACTTTTCAATCGTGTACAGCAGGATTTCGGACCTCTACAATTATTAATTCATTACGTGAAACTGAGTGAAATTTTCGCAACGCAACCACCCCCAACAAAAATGTACATTTTCAGCTATCGTCTGCTGCAATATTAATATAAAATCCATGCCACACTTTTGTTGAAGTATTAACCATCAAATATGACAAAAGTTATTTTATCAGCCAGTACCATATAATCGTTATAAAACAAACGATGTGTTTTTTATAATTATTTTATACTCATGAAACTATCAGGAAGAATTTAAAAAAACACATGTGTTTTGTATAATAATTGTATAATCATGAAATTAGCAGGGAAAATAAAATATTACATGCGCTGTGCATACTATTTGATAATCGTGACATTATCCGATAACAAAATGAATATGAATGTCCTTGTTCGCTCGATTCGGTCCAATTACTTCGACAGGGTTATTCATTGTTACGTGTTGACAGTTGATGCAACCATTACAGTTCAAATATTGACCTCCGCCTCCGCAAATAATGTTCTAATCTGTTAAACGCAGCATTTCGTCAACACTTAATAGTTGAGTGAGGTTGAGAAGGGTGTTAAAGGGATTTATATATATATATATATTTTTTTTTTTTTTTTTTTTAACCACATCGGGTCTTCTTTATTTCAAAATAATATCACAAATCAGTATATAATTACAAACAGAACAAATATAACATATCATTCACAAGTAACTAATAAATCGATTCCAATCATTGATGTCTACAAAAAGGGATTTATATATAGTAACATTGTCAAAATCCTAAAAAAAACTTACTTGGAACTCTAGTGGTTCTCTCATATACCTTGTAATATTCATATTAACGATAAAAGCACGGGACAGGTTTCGGTTTTCTTTTCTTTGAATTTCCCTTTTGTTCAAAAGATAGATTGAAGTGTTCAAATGTTAAACTGTCTACGGGATAATTTAAGCCGTGTACTAAGTAATAAAGTGCAACGTGCAAAGTAAGAGTTGAATAGTGAATATCACTTTGCATTTTTGCCCATTTCTCGGCCAAATAACATCCAATTAACGTGAAATTTTCACACATTACTTTGTGGACATATCAGATCACACCAATACACATTTTATTAATCACTTTTTGCACTTGACAACAAAGTTACTAGATCCCTTTAAGTCGATTTTTGGTATTATCTTGTATTGGTCGTAGGCTGGTCTATGTGATGCAAAATTTGCAGATAATAACTTTAATTGGCAAAATGTCGGAATACTCATCAAATAATAAATGTTAAAGAGAGTTACCCTTTACCGTGGTTTCAGTTGTCATGTTTATATCCGAAATACAAAATTGACTTAGCGCCCATTTGTTTTTTTCATTTTGTAATGAGGAAAGAAAACAGGAACATAACAACGCAATAGTTTGTTTTCATTAAAAAAAAGTGGCGTACCAGGGGAACCTCGCATTTTCACGAGGGGGCATAATATTTTTTCACCTGACAGGCACCATTTCAGGTGCCCGAATATGGTAATATTATTCCTTATAAGGATGACATGATTTTGCCGATTTCCTTTCTCCGTTTTTTCCGCAGGCGTGTTTTTGATGGGGGCACCTTGGGGACACAGACAATTTGTGGGGGCATGTTCCCCAAGCTCCCCAAGCCCCCCCCCCCCCCCCCCTCTATAGCTACACCCCAGGTTTCCACCAAGTGGCTTAGCGTGGCCAGGCTGATTTATTTTCTTTTTTGGGGGTGGGGGGGGGGGGGAGCACACGAATTATCGGGGGGCACACCTCATGTATTTCTTTATTTGTATTTATTTATTTAATTTTTATTTTTTTTGGGGGGGGGGCACCTCTAGCAGCTTCACCCCATGTTTCCACATGCTCTATCTACATATTCATGTATTGTTTTGTGATATCACCTTATAGAGATGGGATTGTATTTCTGTAGTGGTGCATTAATTGATTTTTTTTCATAACTCAATTATTGACGCTCTTTGCTTCAAAAATGTGAAATTCCATCCCGGTGTTTATCATACATGTAGTTACACGGGTTATGAGACCTTTTCCAGGAACGTGTTTTTATAAGCGTACATGCAAAATGTGAATGTGTGTATTTTTATAATATTCACTGGTATATTGTTTGGGCGTGTTTGTGTTTGTGTTTGTTTGTTTGTTTGTTTGTTTGTTTGTTTGTTTGTTTGTTTGTTTGTTTGGTTTGGTTTGTGTTTACTTGTGAGTATTATTTCCTACTACATTGTATACATGTCATTTTAAGTCGGTATAGTAACTATTTTATATCTGTTTTGAATATATTTCTTTTTACTAAATGTGCAACTCTGCTTTTGTCTCTGTTTTATTTTCTCGGCACAAATTTCATATCAGGTCCGTCGCCGCGATGGCCATCAGTTCAGCGTACATCTTTTTGCTGAAATGTGACACTAACCTTTCTCTTTTTTTCCTTTTTTTTTTTGTTTTCTCCCTTTTTTTTGTTTTCTCCAGGCTCGTCGTCGCGGAGGCGGTCACCAGATCGGCGGACATCCGAGCGGCGGTCTGGCCCACGCCACGGCCACGGCCAACACCTCTCACTGCTGACAATTACTGAACGTCCAGTGCACTGTCCGTCATCGCAACGCCGTCAAGGCCGTCGCCGAATTCAACTTAGCCATCTAAAAAAAGGAGAGAGAACTTTGTCGTTCGTCTCGAATCTGCGAGAATGACAGACATAATTACGAACAGTGGCTGGCGTATAAGTTAACAGACATTAACAACTAAACAACATGAAAACAAACATAATGTTTCTATCGCTGACCATTACTGAACGTCCAGTGCACTGTTCGTCATCGGAGCGCCGCCAAGGCCGTCGCCGAATTCAACTTCGCCATCTGAAATAAGACGCGATATTTTCTTGGACATTGTCGTCTGTGTCGAATCTGCGAGAATCAGAGATACGTTACGTATGAACAGTGACTGGCGTAAAGAAATAGAAAACATATATCAAAGACTAAATAACATGGTTACACAACATATTTACCAATTTCTGACACTTAGTGAACGTCCAGTCTACTGTCCGGCACCGCAACGACGCCAAGTCCCTGGCTCAATTCATCTTCGCCATTTGAAAGGAGAAAAACATAAATGACGTTTGTCTGGGGTCGAATCTGCGAGAATGGCAGATATATACGAACAGACGTTAAAACTAATTTATATGTAAATAAACATAATATCATATTGCTGACCATTACACAACGTCCAACGCACTATCCGTCACCACAATGCCGTCAAAGTGTGGTTATATATAACATTCACAACAAACAACAACGGGTTCAGATTTGTACGAAAATGTTTATTTCAAAATAAGCTATGCTACGTCCCAAGCAAACAGACTCATTGGCTAGAATTCACGAACATGACACCAAAAAAAAGTTTGTCAACCATGGTCTACATCCTCGAAGTGCTGCTTGTAGACAAGAGTATATAACGCGAAAATTTCATTTTCTAATATATTAATATTATGGTCGTTGGTGCTCATTCTAATGAACTTTACAATCGGTGAACATTTTCATGTATTTGGTGTCTTTGGCAAATGTGCAGCTTTAATATTGTTGACCCATCAAGGACGAGAGCTATTTTAAGGCAAAATTGATCATTGTTTTCCTCTACAAATTGGCAACTCCTAAATTTTGTTGACCGATTAATGACATAAAAATAGGTGGATTATATTAAGTAATGACCATTTAAGACAAATATGAAGTGACTTTCCCGCAGAGTTGCCAATTTGAATGCCAATATCTGTCTTTTAAATATCACAATGCGTTGCCAATTTGAGGATTTTTCTAAATTATAGTGATTTACGCAATAATAAAAATCATTTAAAAATAACTAAAGCAGTTAAGAGTAACAAAGTAGGGCTCTAAAAATAGAGGAATTTATGCTCTTTCTTCCTGTACACTTCTCATAACTAGTCTTCTTCTTGTTTAAGTGTAGGACTACCAAACCACAAATATGTGGGCCTTAGGCACTGATGGGTTAACAGGGTATTCAAAAAGAACATTCTTTTTCTATGGTTTACAAAATGACGACGCTCCAAAGATGTAGACCATGGTTTGACCCATTCAGGACTGGTCCCGAAAATATTCGGGCTCTTATTATCGATGGGTCTACGGAGAATACATGATATAACAAAATCAATCAGTCCTGAACAAAATAATGTACTTTAATTGGGACCAGCGCATAATATATAAACGATGGTTTACAAAATCGTCTTCTGTGAATTCAAATCGTTGAATCGGCGCGCGTCCCGCTGCTGTATAATGATAAAGTACCCAGGGAGCGGACTCTAACCACCAGAAGACAGGCGCAGGGAGCGGACGACCAAGATCGATTCCATATACTCGAGAGGACGAGATCGTCGGTGAGCGGTCAATCGGTCAGGGAGCGGTCAGAGCAATCATCGCCACTCATCGGTGATCGTGTGGTGGTCAATATGGCGATCATTAGTGGTTAATAGCGGTCAATGGTGGTAAATATACGTAAATTTCAGCGAAGGAGTGTATATAAACGGTGTCAATGTGCCACGAAGTTGGTCTGGGGGAATTGCAGACTTAGAGCTCCTCACCTATCGGTAAATCGGTCAGAGAGCGGTCAGAGCATTCATCGCCACTCATCGGTGATCGTGTGGTGGCCAATACGGAAGTCAAGATGGTGTTGGTCGATAATGGCAAATGGTGGTCAATAAAGGTATAATTATGAGTATATGATGTCAGCGAAGGAGTGTACAACGGTGATGATATGCCAGGCCAGATAAGAATTGGCAGAATTAGGGCTCTTTACATATTTACCGATCGGTCAATTTGTCAGAGAGTGGTCGAAGTAATCAACGCCACTCAACTGTGATCGTGTGGTGGTCAAGATCTTCTTCTTTCTTCTTCCGTTTCGGTACAGTCCACCAGCGCGGTGTATTTTCGTACCTTGGTGAGATGGTGATCAATGATGATGGTGGTGGTGGTCGATAGGCTAGTGGTCAATGGTGGTCAATAAAGTTATATAATGTCAGCAAAGGGGTGTACAACGGTGTTGATATGCCAGGCCAGATAAGAATTGGCAGAATTAGGGCTCTTTATACATATTTACCGATCGGTCATTTGGTCAGCGAGCGATCGAATTAGCAATCATTGCCACTCAGCGGTCATTCGGTGGGTGATCGTGTGGTGGTCAATGGTGGTATGTATTGTCTATGTCAGCACGGTCAGCAAAGGTGTGTGTGTACTGTACTAATGTTTATGCCTGGCAAAGTGAAGAATCGGATCGGCAGAATTAGGGCTCTTTAACGGGCACGAAATGATCGATTTGCTGGTTAAAGTTGTCCGGTCTCCTTCAGGCATCTCTCAGCTTAGTGACCACCAATCGACTTGTTCTAGCCACGCCAGTTCTGTCTATCGGGGTCAACTTATAGTTGGGTCAGCTTGTGCGGCCTGTGCGGCCGAATATCTTACGCCTATATTTTATTTCCTCGAGCACTCGCATTCGTCTTCACACGTTCCGATTCGTTAGTCCGTTCGTTCGTTCGTTCGTTCGTTCGTTCGTTCGTTCGTTCGTTCGTTCGTTCGTTCGTTCGTTCGTTCGTTCTCTGCTTCACGCCACCTTCGTGGCCCACGGGCAAGTTCATGCTGGCTCGGGCAACCGCTCACCTATTAATACTTATTATTATTTATGTATTATTATTTATGTATTATTATTTATGTATTATTAATTATTTATTATCATACCCACGACAACCAATATTCGACGGTATACGTAGACCGCATTCATTTACAAGTCAATTAAGTCGAATTAATCAACTTGCATTCCGTTTATAGAGGAGATTTTTCATTTTCAATTATTTAAATTAAGCGTTATAGTAATTCTGAAATGCTAATCAATCAGTTTTAGCCAAAGACACTTGCATAGAAAATACAATTATAATTATACTTGTACGATCAGCCACAAGTTGTATTGCGTATACAAATCAAGATGTTTGGATGTTTGCTTTCTGTAGTATGAACGTAATTTGATTAATTAATTTATTTATTTTGTTTTTGTTAGCTCTTGCCCATGCATGGCATGAGCTTATCATGTTATCTTTTGAAATGTTCGCCTCCTATGTTAAAATAGGAGTTTACTCAATACTTGTAACGACGACCTCTACGTCAGTTATATTACAATTACCCACGCAACTATACTGTTATTAAAACGTGTTTAATAAAACTTGGCATATTTTTGATTGCGAATAATCCAATAAGCGCATTTTTTAATTAATTTCTTTTTGTAGCAAAATATCGGTGAAAAGTGTATTAAAATAGTGTGTTTGATGCGCGTAATTCACACTAAATTTTACATATAATCGGAGAATATTTTCCAAACTAGATTGCACTATAATTTGATTAGAAGACCACCGGAGAAGTAAGTGAGTGTGTATGTGAGTGTTTCTCACATAATGGAAGGGACCGGGATTAAAGGGATCTAGTCACTTTGTTGGCAAGTGCAAAAAGTG
>JBAMJV010007463.1:102500-178109 GCA_037951105.1 Echinarachnius parma
GTCCTTTGATCAGGCCCGATTATTTACCTGTATTCAAATTTTTAATTTTTCAATTCCAATTTAATTTTTGTTTCCAACGTTAATACCATTCGCAAAACCACGTTGGTATTTGCTATGAATTCATGTTTTTAAAGCAAGGTACACATACCTAAAAAGTCTTAGAATAAACAGGAAATTTGAGAATAACAAAGTCTAAAGATTTCCTCAAATTGTCTTTCACGCCAGACGCCTATAATGAATGCCCTGTACTTTTTAAATTAATAATGAACAGCAATATATTATGCAGGGGATATGCATAGTAATGTTGTCTACACGTGATTAGTGCGCTAACTCTCAAACGTGTTTTCAAGGGAGGATTCCCCCCTCGGTTTTGCATGCGCACGCAACATTGGATGCGTTTATCTACATGCTATCTAGCCAAGAATCAGCGTTTCGGAACGCGTTTCGTGATAATCTTCAGTAAATGAAAATATCAGACTGAAGCACGTGTCAAAATGGAGATAGACGCAGCGATCGCTAACATGGTCAATGCACCATTATGTAAATTGATTGAATGATCTGTGATTGAAACATTGTACATTATACTTTGTGCCGTATCTTATTTCATGTTCGGTAAAAACAAAATGCTTCCGTCTGGTGTTCATGTTGAAGGATTCATTATTTTAATGCAGCCTTCACACGGGTGATCAAATTAATGTTAGTCAGAAAACAGAGAAGAACAAACGGAGCAGTGAACGAGGACATTCAAAAGAAATCAACTTAAAGGGAAACAACAGCACAAAGTGTATAGCATTTATGGAGCGCCATGTATCTAGGTGCCCTATTCAGCATCAGAGGCGCATTATTACCCCTGGTCATCAAATACAGCTCAGACCGGTCCGCACTATTATCTTGCGCACCATCTCAACTCCCAGGGGAGCATATTAGGGCGCTACAGGCTTATTTCACACCCGCCCAAGAACCCGTTTATACTATGCAATGACAGATCATACGATATACTTAGAATTTTATAAAGGGAGAAAATCAACATAATTTACCAAGATAACGCATTAGAAATCAACAATTTACAAACAACTATCAATAAATGCTCAACGGTGAATAATTAAACAACCATATTATACTGATTGTGAGTTTTGGGCCCCGTTGCAGAAAGAGATACAATCGATTGTAAGTTGCAATTAATTGTAAGCCAGGGTATGTGTTCTAAATGCGCAAATCTGATTGATTGAATCGCACAAATAATATTGTTTGACTTACAATAATTGAATTTAACTTACAATCGATTGTATCTCTTTCTGCAACGGGGCCTAGAAGTGGTAGCTTTATTATTTTATTTTTAAAGAGGTTATACTTGAAGAGTTTTGAGGCAACACAATAGATAGACTATTTCAAATGAAGTTCGTGCGAGGTTTTATCTTACCCATAAGTACACATTTAAATGTTAACCCAGTGTCCATATTATACAGATGTTTACTGGTGGTGGAGGGAATATCACAGAATTTTTTTATTAAAGTGATCCAGGTAAAGTGTCAGATATTGCACAAAATGTCATTTGAGACTTCAATCCTATATCAATATCATTGTAAAATACAATTGAAAGATTTGTGAAAGTTTGAAGGAACACGAACACTGTTTACCTAGTGAAAAAAACGAATATTGAGTTCATATTTTATCACCGAATACTGATGGCTTGTCGTAGAATTGCAACAGTTATAACTGGCAGCCTATGACGATATATCCGCACCCGTGTATGTTTACATATGCGGTATACAAAATTCCTGGAATTCGCGCACGTGTTGGATCAAAGTTCTCTAGGTCGGGAATGTTTCGCACGCTCGGACGTAATCAGCTGAAACAAGTGTACTTTTTTTGAAAAGCGTTGATTAACGCTTTAGAAATAATGATTTTCAATGATAATTATCTTCATACTAAAGGGACATTTGAAAAAATCTAACCCTATTTTATTCTTCTCTTACCATAAGATAAACAACACGGCAGAAGAGAAACGAGGAAGCTCCAATTATTTTTCGTGGAGTTAGACACTTTACCTGGATCACTTTAATTTCAAGCATGGTGGAGTTATAAATATTAGTCTGTAATGTAATGGTTCAGGTTTTGTTTACTAAAATTCAGTTTGAACAAAACTGTATTCTCTTTACCAAAACTCAACCATCCCTTTAAATGTAAATTCTTGCATTCAGAGGGAATATTTTGTGATTATCATTATTATTACGCAATTGAACTCCTTGTAGAATATGAAGTATATAGTCCTCTATGAACATAAGGGTCCTATTTTGTGCACAAAGTCCTTCATGAGTATTAAAGCAACAATGATTTGAAAATCATTTCTGCTAAAAGGGCCATCCCACCCATTTGTGTAAATAAATACATTTTTAAACAATTAAAAAATAAATAAACATATTGCACTACAGAAAAATATTATGTAGCATATTTATGTTATTAACCAAAGTCAGATTTTCTCTTCCGGGATATTTGTAAGAAGCACGTAGAAATTTCGTCAGTATATTTAAGCGGCCGCACACTGTTAAAACGCTGTGTAAAAAATGGTTGTTGAATCTTTTTATACAACTTTAGGTGTAGCATGAATAGTTGTAGAAAGAAGGGTTGTGTAAAGCGGCCATTGTTCAAGCGTTGTTGACAAGTGTTAAATCACGTGATAGTTTCGACCGCGAAATCACCGCGACAAAACCCATGTTGTCCCCCAGCAGACCAAGCGAACTGAGTTAGCGCAGTCAGTAGCGTGTTAGACTTATAACCCAAAGACCCCCGGTTCGATTCCGACCTTGCCGCTTTTAGTACAAGCCTTTTTGTATTTTCTATTTCAACAACAGGGTTGTTGAAATTTATTCTAAACAACAGTTGTTGAAAAAATTAAAACAACAGTTGTGTAAACTTTAAACAACTGGGGTTGTTGAATGTTTTCAACAACAGTTGGATGGTTCATATGTTAAACAGCGGTTGGTAAAAATGTTCAACAAGTTGTTGAATTTGTTTACACAGCGTTTTAACAGTGCAACAATTATTTTCAAAAATACATAATAGAGGTATTTATTTGTATTTCATTGCGCCATATCTTTAAAATAAATAACCCCCCCCAAAAAAAAAAAAAAAAACAAACAAACAAAAAAACATCAACAACATACAAACAACCAAACAAAAAAACAATTAAAACATAAATCAATCAAAATAAACATAAATAAAACATAAAATAAAAACTTAATTCACCCAAAACCCTTTAGACACGAAAGAGACACACAATATGTGTCTAAGCCCAATAGGGCTTTATCATGGCTTTTTCTAACTATGATTTTAAACACCTTCTATCCATTGTTTCCATGATCATTATAATAAAACAAAACTTATGTATTATCGTAAATATCTTGAAATGTCCATCTAGAAAAGAATGAATAACTATACATTCCTTCCTTCCTACATTCCTTAAACAGCTTCATAAAATATTTTGAAGACGCATATTACAAATGAAGTATTCATGATCTTATGTATAAAATGAAAGCTATCTGTCACGGGTTAAAAAAAATACAATAATTATTGTCTTTGAAAATGACCATGCATGCAGCCTCAGTCGTTTCATATAATTATAATTGGTTCATTGAGGTTATTTCCACTTTGGTAATTGACTGTGTCTGGCAATTGTCATTATTTGTGTGTGACAGACGTGAATAAGTTCCTCAAGTGCAATGCCAGTCCCGTGTGGGGGCCAATAAAAAAACAAACAATTCGAACTTACGGATGTCGAGCCCCTTAAAATGTCCGACTGCGTGCATGCAGTTGCAACAGCAGGTGGCGTTGAATTTATAGCCACTTCACGGGCCCATCCTCCCGCCGCAACTCTCCCGGTGATTTGTGGCGACAAACCGGTACCGGAGATTTGCTTGTTTCCCCGCGGTTTTTTCTAGCCGCATGTTGCGGATTACCAAAAACATTTCCTCCTATAAGTCGGGTTCAAGGAGGGCGGGTTAATTTTATAATTAAGAAAGGAACAAATACTCACGCGGGCCTTTAATTTATAGCTTCCATCAGAAGGGGAAATTAGCATCTCATCTCATCTGTTTCTGATTGTGTAATTTATAATGGCAGGGAAAAACTGCGAACGAAAAGAAAATACTGTCAAACGAAACAACGTCTTCTGTACTCAAGACCAATTTCCTATGCAGCAATTGAAGTTTATTTTATTGATACACCTTGTGTCAGTTTATTGTTGAATTTAGACAGGTCTTTTCTGCACCTTCGACATATTTTTTCGCGAAAACAGATAACAAACATCTGGTATGTATTAAAAGACATTTTTTAAATGTGCTATATACATATTTAATAATAAACTGTTGCGTTCAGTATTGCAATAACAGCTCAATAAAGTACGATAAAGCCTTTTATAGGTATATCATAAGTTGCTGTAATTAATTTCTATTTTTATTTGTTCCTTTCAATCAAAATCGTCTTCACATTGTATTCATTTAATTTATATTCTATATTGATCTTTTATGATTCTGTTGTATTGATCAAGACAGTGATTAGCAGTGAACGTACAATGTAATGCAAGATACTGTGATCACAATGTTATGGCTTTATTAATATGTCACTACAAGTTTAGCTTAAATATTTTCATCAGTTCAAAACAATAATCGCATGGGCATTGGCAATTTGACGCAATTAAACTTAAGATAAAACTTATGAGAAGGGAAAACGATAAATCAAATTTGCATAATATCGTAGACAATTATTAATTTAGTTTTTCTTTGCAAGATAGAAGAAATAAAATAATATATTTTCATCCTTACTCTTCTCCCAAACCGAGTTTCATTTTCACGACAACATTATAAAATAAAATTATTAATTGACATGGCAAGAAGTGTGTGGACATACAAGCTACGAATACATATAACACCGTATATCACATAACTAGTTATAAATCATATACTTTTCTTCGTTTTACCTGTGGGATATTCCAGCCAGTTGGCGATAATAATGATTATCTGCTCTCAGCAGAATAAGTAAAACAAAATTTAAAAAAACATAATTTCACGGTTTATCTTATTGTCCTTGAAAATTTAATTTTACTCTCTTGTATCGTGTATAAGTATTACAATTCTTTACAAAGAAAATTATTTCCGAGTGTTAAAAATAGTAGCAACTGCATGCAGGCAATCAAGTTTATGAATTCGTGTCCCCAACATTTCAAGGGAAAACCACAAAGATCCGATGAGAGTTGCTATAGCGTCTGTGCATGCACGAACAAAATAATAAGCCGTCATTTTTTGTTAATATGAATATCTTGAACACTCACTGCTGAGGGCGAGTCAGTGTCCATGGCACACGAACTATAATAATTGAGCATTGAGCACAGTGTGCAAACGATGACAAGCTAGCGGTATCATGGCAGAGAGCTCGCCCGTCCGTACCGGCTGATCTTCCACCCATCGCACGGTCATGGCAACAAGACACATATAGGCGGAACACAATGCATGCATGATAGATTTACACTTTTGTATAATTTGTTTTATGATTGATTGTTGTTAATGTACAATTATCCAATCCGCCAAACACTCCCAAACATCAAAACATTCAATCAACATGATTACCATCATCGTTTTAAAAAAACGCAAAAATAGTAATATTATCATTATTTTTGTATTTGTATTATTAGTAATAGTAGTAGTAGCATTATTATTATTATTTGTATTATTTGTTTTATTATTAGTAGTAGTAGTAGTAGTAGTAGTAGTAGTAGTAGTAGTAGTAGTAGTAGTAGTAGTAGTAGTAGTAGTAGTAGTAGTAGTAGTAGTAGTAGTAGTAGTAGTAGTAGTAGTAGTAGTAGTAGTAGTAGTAGTAGTAGTAGTAGTAGTAGTAGTAGTAGTAGTAGTAGTAGTAGTAGTGGCGTAGCTACGGGGGGGCACGGGGGGCACGTGCCCCCCCAATAATTTCGAAAAAACAATAGAAAACATAAGGGGACATTTTTTGAAAAAACAAAGAAATACATAAGGTGTGCCCCCCCAATAATTTTCGTGCCCCCCCCCCCCCCCCCCAATCAGTCCGACCACGCTACGCCACTGGTAGTAGTAGTAGTAGTAGTAGTAATAGTAATAGTAATAGTAAGTAGTAGTAGTAGTAGTAGTAGTAGTAGTAGTAGTAGTAGTAGTAGTAGTAGTAGTAGTAGTAGTAGTAGTATTAGTAGTAGTAGTAGTAGTAGTAGTAGTAGTAGTAGTAGTAGTAGTAGTAGTAGTAGTAGTAGTAGTAGTAGTAGTAGTAGTAGTAGTGGCGTAGCTACGGGGGGGGCACGGGGGGCACGTGCCCCCCCAATAATTTCGAAAAAACAATAGAAAACATAAGGGGACATTTTTTGAAAAAACAAAGAAATACATAAGGTGTGCCCCCCCAATAATTTTCGTGCCCCCCCCCCCCCCCAATCAGTCCGACCACGCTACGCCACTGGTAGTAGTAGTAGTAGTAGTAGTAATAGTAATAGTAATAGTAATAGTAGTAGTAGTAGTAGTAGTAGTAGTAGTAGTAGTAGTAGTAGTAGTAGTAGTAGTAGTAGTAGTATTAGTAGTAGTAGTAGTAGTAGTAGTAGTAGTAGTAGTAGTAGTAGTAGTAGTAGTAGTAGTAGTAGTAGTAGTAGTAGTAGTAGTAGTAGTAGTAGTAGTAGTAGTAGTGGCGTAGCTACGGGGGGGGGGCACGGGGGGCACGTGCCCCCCCAATAATTTCGAAAAAACAATAGAAAACATAAGGGGACATTTTTTGAAAAAACAAAGAAATACATAAGGTGTGCCCCCCCAATAATTTTCGTGCCCCCCCCCCCCCCCCCAATCAGTCCGACCACGCTACGCCACTGGTAGTAGTAGTAGTAGTAGTAGTAGTAATAGTAATAGTAATAGTAATAGTAGTAGTAGTAGTAGTAGTAGTAGTAGTAGTAGTAGTAGTAGTAGTAGTAGTAGTAGTAGTAGTAGTAGTAGTAGTAGTAGTAGTAGTAGTAGTAGTAGTAGTAGTAGCTAGTAGTAGTAGTAGTAGTACTCTCCAAAATAGACTACAATAAAAGTAAACAACTTTACCTCAATTAAATCTACCTGGTGGGTTGTTTTGTTCTGTGGGGTGAGGATGGGAGCTAATTCATGTCTGAGAGTTTCAAATAATGATTACGAATAAATAAAATTATCTGTTTTTTCGAAACAAGTATATATTCTGAGAAAGGTTCCAAGGCAGTAGAATGTATACAAAGTTGACTTTATTTAAATTTAACATCTATGCCGGAAATTCTTTTTCATTCTTGAAGAAAATTGGAAAACCATAATTATGTACATACACATCGCCACAAACAAACCTGTTCGCGGCATTTCGTCATAAAATGGTCTGGATTAAAAATGTAAAAAACTCTCGACAATCACTTGCACATAAATAGTATGTTTCTAAAACTACTATACGAACGTTTTTTTAGAATAGTATACCACAAACTATATTCACGGCGCTTCGTTGAAAACAGTCATGATTAAAACCACTCTACAATGACTTACATGGAAACATGTTCCAGTAATTAATTCAAACGATACTGGGAATTATATTCGCGCTATTTTCGGAGAACAGTCCGAGGTTCATATCAAAACCACTGGCATCCTCCGTGGAAATGGCCGCGGTCGCTGTGTGGTCAACCGGTCAGGAATGGACAGAAATAGGGGAGGGAAACCTGGAAAATAATATTGTAAGCAGTGGAGTAGCCAGGATGGGGGCGGAGCCCCCAGCGTACGCCCCTCCCAGCTGGATACCAACAATGAAAACGAAAATAAACTATATACACTATATATTTATATTGCCTTCGGTCTCACAGGTTCAGGTACAACACGATGAAATCAACACAACAACAACAACAATAATAATGATCATTAAAATAATAATAATAATATTATTACTACTAGTTCTAATAATAATATTTGATAATAACAATAATTATAGTAATAAAAAACAATAATACAAACTTACAATTAACAATAAACAAATAATACGATATTTATAGTATGCCTACTTATTAACGACAACATCATTATTTTGTATTTAACAACATTTTCGCGCTATTTTTGGAGGACAGTCAGAGATTCATATCAACACCACTGGAATTCTCTGTGGAAATGACCGCGGTCACTGTGTGGTCAACCGTTCAGGAATGAACAGAAATAGAAGAGGGAAACTTGGAAATATTATAAGCAGTGGAGTAGCCAGTATGGGGGCAGAGCCCCTATTTTACACCCCCTACCCGTTTTGATGCTGAAAATCAAAATGAAAATAGACCTAACGCTATAATTATATAATATAGAACAATACCATGTCATTGCCTTTGGTCAATGATTGACATCTAGTAACGTTGTTGACATGTGCAAAAACAGACGAAGAGTTGATACAAATACATGTGCATTTCTGTGATATGGGCCCCGTTGCAGAAAGAGATGCAATCGATTGTAAAGTTGTAATTGCGATTGTAAAGTCAGAACATGTGACTAAATGCGCAAATATGATTAATTCAAATACAATTGATTGCAACTCTTTCTGCAACGGGGCCCATATATATATATATATATATATGTCTGCTGAGTGACGTATGAGTGTCATGAGTGTATGAGTGTAAATGACCGTGTATTATGTGACAATGCAAAGTGGTATTTGCTAACCTCCTGCATTGCCTTTGTCCACAGCAAATCCGAACACTTCAATCATACATAATATCTTTTTTTGGGTGCGGTTCGTTATTCCGAAGGTTCGTTATTCCGAAGGTTCGTTATTCCGAACACGCAAAATTCCTATACCTGAGTGTTCGTTAATCCGAAAATGAAATAGGGTTCGTTAATCCGAACATTTGTTGCATTATTCCGAAGGTTCGTTATTCCGAAGGTTCGTTATTCCGAAGGTTCGCTATTCCTAAAATGAAATCGGGTTCGTTATTCCGAAGGTTCATTATTCCGAAGGTCCGTTTTCCCCAGGGTTCGTTATTCCGAAGGTTCGCTATTCCTAAAATGAAATCGGGTTCGTTAATCCGAAAATGAATTTGGGTTTGTTATAATGCTATAATTTCATATAAAGAGATAAAATAAACATAAAGGTTTGATTGGTCTGGCCAAGGGAGGGAAAGGGGGAGGGGTATGCTTAATGCAGGCTGTAAATTAAATAAACAAAACACAAACTATAGTATTATAACAAGCCCGATTTAATTTTCGGAATAACGAACCCGATTTTATTTTCGGATCAACGAACCTTCGGAATAACGAACCTTCGGAATAACGAACCCGATTTTATTTTCGGATCAACGAACCTTCGGAATAACGAACCTTCGGAATAACGGACTGTAACCCTTTTTTTAACAATAGAGACATTTGGACAACCAAAACCTGGCCCATGCTTCTATTGGTAACGTGAGAACAGCTAGAGTTCTAAGTAAGTGCTGTGTATTTTGACAATGTTACTAGATCTCTTAAAGGTAGTGTTGAGTATTGGTATTTCCCGAAGTGCCCCCCGATATTTGTTTGTGAGATAATGAAAAACTGACTGTCAAATTCGAAACAACATACAATTGTAATGACAGAATAAACTTTATTTGATCAAAATCGGTTCAGAAACGGCTGAAATATCCATAAATATATTTTTTATTCAAAATGTTCTTCACCGGCATGCAATCACCGGGCGATATTTAGACTTTTTAGAAAATTTTCAAAAAATGCTCGAAGACTACTTTGAAAAAAATCAGAAAAGGTTTTTAAAAAGTCGTTGATGATATCTCTATTGAATCATTATTTTAACAAACATTAAATGCACAATTTGTTATGAAAAAAGGCTAAAACCAATGATTTGTTTTAAATAGCGCCCTCTTGAGTTGTAACGGCTCTTTTTGAATGATGACAGGGGTTTTACTTAGTCGTTTGTAATTGTGTATTCTTTTCGAGCATGGTGAAGTTATAACTATTACTTTGTACCGTAATGGTGCAGGTTTTGGTTACTAAAGTTAAGTTTGACCAATTCTCAACTATCCCTTTAATAAACACAATACGACCATGGCGGTTATCCCATAGCATACTACTAGTTGGAATTAGCAAAGTGTACTATAATAGTGCATACTTGGAAGCGATGAATTTCTTGTATGTTGTATGTTGAGGGTTGGTCTATTTTTCCACCTACTCTCTACTCATTTCGAAAATTAATTTACTAATGTATATTATAAAACACAGAAACTTAATTACTAAGCATGCTTAATAGGAGAAAGAAGTGTTCTATTGTGGTGCCGATATACAGCGATAAAGAGGAAGGCGGTCAAATGGAAAAATAACAATAACAACAACATCAACAAAAGCAAGGCAAAATCAGAAGAAGACAGAGGTAGAAGAAGAAGGAGAACAAAAGCGTGGAAAATATATAATTAAATGGTAAAAGGAAAAGGTTGCGTGCCTTTCGAATGCGAAATCGCATTGTAATCAGTATAACCTGAAACAGGAAAACCACATAATTGCATGACAATTTTTACACTTTTCGAAATTGAAAATCGTCAATCGTTATATTGTAGGAGATGACTTATAAATTGAATTTTGGTTTTATTTTGCGTTATCAAGTTAATCGAATAATAATGTAGACCACACTTTTAGCAATTAGTTAAACTGTTGGGCTAAATATTGCTTTAAAGGGATAGTTCAGTTTTGGGTTAGAGGGCGCTTCAAGAAAAAAAAACTGTGAGGTAATGAAAAACGTAATGAAAAAGGATTACATGGGAACGTCCCCCATTTAAGGGTCTTTGTGGCTCAATGGTTCGATTCCCGGCAAAGCCAATTTTTCTTTGCTCATTTTCAATCATTTAGTATAGTACGTAGTACAGGGTACTTAACGTTCTGTAATTGCGTTAGAATTGATATTTATATACATATGATCAATATAAAAATGATAACAATTACTGTCAATGACCCTTCGCAAACAGACCGAGGAGAGAAGAACGTTCTACATGGATAAAATTATACTTATGGGACCAGGGCGTCCGGCGATAAATGACAATAAAGATATCCAACCAAATCCGCTATTCTTTTAATAAAATAATGTTAATGTTTAATTATTTTTTAGTCAATATAATTGAAAACAATAATTATGATCTGCATCTACTGTCACGCATTATTTTATTTGAAGTAATTTCTCTCTCTCCCTATAGCATGTCTAACTTGGTCTGCAAAATATGTCTGATGCTTCCCTCTCATTTAATTGTCTCTCCCCACCCCCCTCCCCCTCCACACCACCAACCCTACCCCTCTCACCGTCTCTATGCTTTTATCGCAACCATTTCAGTCTCTACTCCCCCCCCCCCCCGCCCTCTCTCATTATGCCTAATTCTTTCACCCTTTCTCACATTGTGTCTATAACCCTCTGTCAATTTAATATCTACATGTCTCTCTTTCCTTCTCATTCTCTCTATCTCGCTCTCTTACTATTCGTATTGAATCACTGATTATCCACACAAAAACAACAACAATCATCTAAAAACGAAACGCTCCGTTTTTCTTTTTCCAAAACTTTAGAGAGAAAGAGAGAAAGGAACGCCAATAATTTTCCGCCCTGGTTTTATGAGCGGAACTGCACCTTTTGTAAGCGGACAAAGGATGCATATTTTTTTTAAACGGAACCTACACTAATAAATGTCAAAACTAATAGACATGTTTTAGGGCATGCATTGTTTGTTTCGTTAAGTTCATAACCCACGAGTGACGCTGAAAATAATTCCTTCGAATACAAATTGTCAGTACAATGCTTCTCTTTCTTCCTTTTTATTTCTCGTAAAAAAATTAGGGGAAATTATATTTAAAGTTAATTGAGGGGGGCAATTTATTTTTGTTCAAAACGATGAAATGTCCCGATTATTGATGACAGAAGAGTAATTACCTGACATGATGCGGAAACACGGGTAATAAACTCAAATTGACATGATCGAAAGTACTATAATATCATGATTCTCCGTAGAGACACTGCACTACATCATCCTATTTAAAGGGATCTAGTAACATCGTAAAAATCCACAAAACTTACTTTATAGAACTCTTTGGTTCTCACATAGCCTACCTTATTGTGTTCTTATTACCAATAGACACATGGAACAGGTTTCGGTTTCCCTGAATTTCACTTTCGTTACAAATATATTTACGATTGAAGTGCTTAGATGATGAACTATCCACTGGAGAATGTAAACTATGTACAAGGTTAGTGGCAGTGCAATATTTGTGCAGATTTCACTGAACATTTTCGCTCATTTCTCGGTCATATGACATTCAATTATACCATGGAGTTTTTACACATCACTCACTGGACATATCATATTACAGATTTTAAAAATATATATTTTACCAACCGTGCACATGTCAACTAAGTTATACTAGATCCCTTTAAAAATCAAATGTCTTTATCGAGTATGATACAATAATTATGAACAAACTGCAAGAATCAAAGTTATAGTGAGTGACTTTTTATGACATGTTTCTCTTGCGAAGGAAACCATAAACGTTTCTGCAACTTCAAGATTTGTCACGCTTATGATGAAAAGATTGAATCACGTAAATGAAAAATGGTTAACTCTTTATCAAATCTATTGTCTTTTTTTAATAATTCAGGCAGCCAAGGAAATGGGGGTCGTTAAAACACACTTTCGAATACAAAAAAATCCACCGCTGAATTCTCTGTCCGTTTATTGTATTATAATTACCGAAAATAATGTGTTTATGCGTTTCATTAAATTATCTGCCGTATTCAATATCCTTGATCGCAAGCGAATGGACGTTGTCCTTTGTACTTATTCCCTTGCCTGGGGGATTCTGTAAGGAAAGTTTATCTTAAGATCAACTTTGGTATTCTGTATAAGTTGCTCTTAAAATTGATCTTAAGATCAACTCCAAGAAGTTGATCTTAATACCACTCAAGGGCCCCGTTGCAGAAAGAGATACAATCGATTGTAAGTTACAAGTAATTGTAAGTCAGATCACGTGTTCTAAATGGGAAAATCTGATTGGTTGCAATGCGCAAAATTGCAATCAATTGTAACTTATACAATCGATTGTATCTCTTTCTAATTCTGCAACGGGGCCCTGGGGTATTTTGTAAGTTCATCCTAAAGTTGATCTTAAAAATCAATCAACTTTTCCTTACAGAATACCACCCCTGGTTGGCTATGTACAACGGTTATCACGGTTATGGGGATTTCAGAAAATAGGAGATGGATTTATGTACAATTGGCATAATATCGTACAAAATGGGAAAACGTACATTTTGAATAGTTACCCTCTTTGGAACTTTTAAACATACAATATATCATCCACTTTGTACACTAAAATTAAAGATCGTATCTTAATACATGTAATTGAAATAATTAAGAATCAAACGCTCTTTATAAAAAAAA
Organism: Echinarachnius parma; assembly: GCA_037951105.1. NCBI lineage: Eukaryota > Metazoa > Echinodermata > Echinoidea > Clypeasteroida > Echinarachniidae > Echinarachnius > Echinarachnius parma. Next base: position 115,933 of record JBAMJV010007463.1, read on the forward strand.
AATGAATATAATATATATGAATATACAACTTTTATAACAATATCACTTATTGACATTACGTCTTTATGAAAATGGACCAAGAAAATGGAACAAGAAAATAATCATAAATACATCTCTTCTAAATATCAAACAAATATATATTTTTAATTACAATATCATTATTACAATAACTGACATAATTTCATTTTTGTTGGGGGGGGGGGTTACGATTATCAATAATGAATCGCTTCGTATTAACAAAATATCAGCGTTGTTTTTGTGTGATGTTGTATTAATTTCAAAATTAGTATTACTATACCACTAATTGACTTGAACATTCCTTTATTACAAACGAAGGGGGGCGTTGTTCTTCATGCGACGTTGTATTGATTATGAAATTGTTTTAATATAACAATATTGTTAATTGGGTTGACTTTATTCCTTTATTAACAATAATAAATGGAAGGTGGAGAAGGGAACAAGAAATTGCGGTGTCTAGACAGCAACAGTTGACATCCTGACCGGCGGGTAATTAATTACAAGTATTACAGTCATGGTCAAACCGCCAAATATACTTCAGAGGAGATCGAGACTTGGCATTACACTTTCTCTTTTGAAACAATTACGACCTCTAATAGTGAGAGACTTGCAATTTTACTTTTGCTTTCGATATGACCTGTATTATACTATGAGCATTGACGTAGCGTGGTCCGATTGATTGAGGGGTCACGCTTTTTATATTTCTTTATTTATTAGAACGTTTACCCATATGTCTTTATTGCTTTTTGTCAGAATAGAGGGGCACAAGCCGCTCCGCCCCCCCCCCTTCCCCCCCCCCCCCCCCCCATACACAAACACACACACTAAGCCGCGCCACTGACTATAAGAGGCTTGGTAATTCCAGAAATATCACACCAAAAGATGGAAAATGAAGAAGAACTTGGAGTCATATCATACAGTCATATTATACACCCCTTTTACCGGAATGACTTGAAATTGTAATCTGCAGAACATACGTACTGATGGACATTATTTCCCCTATTAACTGCCATTAACTGCCCTTATATTAATTAAGAAAATGACAATGAGCATGCCAATGGCAAAGATCACGTGGAAAGTTTTCCTCCACAATAATATACTTCCATCAAATATTAGGTTACCACAATCCCATGCGAGCAACATGCCCAACACTTCAACATTATACAAACTAAAACACTCATAACACTAACAAACCCTTAAAGGACCAAAACAACTCACAACACAACACAACACAACACAACACAACACAACACAACACAACACAACACAACACAACACAACACAACACAACACAACACAACACAACACAACACAACACAACACATCACAACACAACACAACACAACACATCGCAACGCAACGCAACGCAACGCAACACAACACAACACAACACAACACAACACAACACAACACAACACAACACAACACAACCCAACAAAACAAAGCACAACACAACACAACACAACACAACACAACGCAACACAACACAACACAACACAACACAACACAACACAACACAACACAACACAACACGTACACCACTGACAAAACAACCCCAAACCCCAACAAGACCCCTACCACTTGCAACACTCAACACACCCACAACAATCGCTACGCTCACGACATTCAAAACACTCACAATACTCTCAGCTATTCACAACACTTTCACCGCTTACAACACTCACAACAAACACAACACTCTTACTATATGTATACAACACGCACGTGCACGCAGATGATATCATATTTGTGGAGTTCATCACTCTGTTATCATTTTCCCATAAGTTAAAAATATCAATTAAAGCTTATATGGACTACTACATAAAGAAGAATCCTATTCAGAATTAATGACCACAAAACCAGTATTACTGTATGACAGCAGAAGATAAACATAGTCATATCATGTAGTCAAATTGAAAAAAAAAAACACTAGTATGTAAAATGTGTATTATGTAATCATATCATGTTGTCAATTTGGAAAGTACACTAAATTATGTACAAATGTGTTAAATCACGAAGAATAGAAATCGTTCCATTTCTTCCCCCAAGTTACACTTAGAAAACGCGACAAACTCATGCCGATTAACATAATCAGACGCAAGATTATCTTTAAAAATATGGAAGATAGCGACGTGGGTGGCTTTTTAACACCTCGTCGAACTTTCACTTGCACGGTGACATTGACGATGCTCATCAGGATGGACATGATAACCATCTTTGATTCTCGATGTGAATCTTCGCACCAAAAACAGAAAAAAGAAGACAGAAAGTTCAAAATTACTAACTACCTTCTTGATGCGAGGTAGGAAATGATGCCATTCTGTGACGGTCGTGGTTATCAGTTTACATAAAAGGAGAGGGAAAGAAAAGGTCAGAATTTTTAGATAATTTCTTGATCTGAAGGGTAAGTGATTATGATATTCTCTGACGGTTGTGGTTATCAGCATTCTGCAGGTGACACTGACACGTATATAAAGCGCATCCGAGAAGATCCTCCTCCGAGATTATCTTAAAGATCATCGAGCGTGGTGATACTGATCCGCGGGTCGCCATTTTGAACTAACGGCTAGTTTGCGCGCACTTTATTACACTGAGCCAATGAGCATTACGCACCGTGCGCAAGGCGTTGCAAGATGGCATTGCGCGTCTGATCTACGACTCCGCACTACCTTTAATGATGTATCATCCTAGTATCTCGTTGAAATCTATTCGATGAAGTCCCCAACATGACTTTTGATACCTGAGACGTTATACTGTCACAAGAAAGATGTGAGATAAGGGAACATGCAGTTTATATTAGCATAAAGTTTGAATCACCAATTTTGAGATTATCATTTTGAAACATCGTATCGATTAAAGTGCACGTATGTGTGTAACAATAAATACTAATGCTATCTAATATAATTCATCATCGTTTCTTTGTTCGCTAATTGTTGAGCTAGATAACATGAGTGTTATTTAAACTCCAGTAAGATCGATCCTTCTCGAAAGAAACTTTAAAAATACGAATAATATGAATGAAGAATGTATATAAACAAAAAATACATGTTATATTTTTAATGCGAACGTATGAGATGAATGCTTCGCGAAGAAACATTTACAAATACAAATTATTCGAATGAGGAATTAATCAAATTATAAACTTAATCTGGTCGAGATGTTAAGAGATCCTGTTTGCATATATAGTGCGAATTTAAAAGATGGATACTTCGCGAAGAAACATTTACAAATACAAATTATACGAATGGGGAATTAATCAAATTATAAACTTAATCTGGTCAGGGTGTTTAAGAGATCCTGTTTGCAGACTGCCGTGTCATTGAACTAATTAAAGTTGCTACCGGGTCAGTCGGATGCAAGGTCATGAATCAACGAGAAAATGGTAACGAAACCTTCAATCACAATGATCTGTAAACTGATCTTTACAGTAGTAACTTTGTTGACATTTGGAAACACTGTCAAAGGGTTGATCAAATATGTATTTATGTGATCTTATACGTCTACCGAGTGATGTGTGAACATTCCATGTTCAATCAATGTAATTTGGTCATTTTAAGGGCGAGAATACAGTGATATTTCACTTATAATTTTAGTAATTAATTGCCATCATTTTGTACATATTTGAAATAATCCACACTAATTTTTATTTTGTTATTAAATCATAAATACATTTCATTATCAAAGAGAATATTTGAAAAAAAAGCCTGGTTTCAAACTGCTGAAACGGGTATGAAAGAAGCAAAAGAGATGCAATGTTACTTGATCCCTTTACAACAAATCGAAAGAGATAATGAGCATTACAGGACAATGATTCCTGTCTTGGTATGTCATTTTGCAAGATAAAAATATGACATTGGGTAGTTCTGTCTCATAGGCCCGTATTCACAAAGGAGGTTTGTACAAACCCCGGTTCAAACCACGGTTTACATCTATGGAATGCCAATTGTAAACTGATGGAGAGAGAATGTAAATTCCTTACTGTCTTGTTAACAATGTTGATGGTACACATTCTCTCTCCATCAGTTTACAATTGGCATTCCATAGATGTAAACCGCGGTTTGAACCGGGGTTTGTACAAACCTCCTTTGTGAATACGGGCCATTTACTTTTTCAGCAAGGGAAGGGGGCGGTTAGGGGGTTATTGCAAATTGCTCCCCTCGCTTCCTCTTTAGTATATGTATTTACATGAATGAACATTATATAGATAGATAGATATATAGATAGATAGATAGATAGATAGATAGATAGATAGATAGATAGATAGATAGATAGATAGATAGATAGATAGAAATATAGATATATGGATATATAGATAGATAGATAGATAGATAGATAGATAGATAGATAGATAGATAGATAGATAGATAGATAGATAGATAAATATATAGATAGATAGATAGATAGATAGATAGATAGAAATATAGATATATGGATATATGGATGGATAGATAAATATATAGATAGATAGATAGATAGATAGATAGAAATATAGATATATGGATATATGGATGGATAGTTGGATAGTTGGATAGATAGATAGCACAGCTCATCCGCCTGCAGCAGAAAATATGTTAGTCGCTCCTTACCTAAGAACACTAAACTGGTCCGTGACCTTAATCACTACTGCAACCAACCGCTGATCCAGAACGCGTTGATAGAGTTTGTAAAGTGCATTGATCTATTGAAGATGTAAAATGATCGCAGAACGCGTGGGGGCGTACACGCACTTTTGTTCGGGCGAATGATTGATTCGCATTAGATTGACGGTAGATTGAGGCATAGGTTGTTAGATTGCGCTGAGAAGAATTCATCTCTCCCCTTTTCGCGCTAAAAAGCTGTATTTGTAACCTCAACCCACTAGATGACAACACTTCTAAAAACTATTCATATATTGGTGGAAAGATGCGATATTGTCGCACACAGTCAATCTTGTGTATAGTGACCACATATTAAAATAATAAATCAAACAATAAAAGTGGCCACTGGAGGCAGGTGACCTCTATACACATTTTTTCCATAGCATGATTGATATCTGCAGGGGATCACTTGTTGGTAGCCGGATTCAAATTCAAGGTAATACATTATTTATGTTTTCATGATTGGAATCTGTTGGCAACATAATCCATCCGGATAGTGATTTACACTCAAAAGTGTTGGGGAACCCGTTTATATACAGAGGCTGCTATAGAAATGTGGGTTGTATAAGTACTTGTTTATTAGAATATCATACATAGTTAAAAATCAAGAAATTCATTATTTGGTCGGAAAAGTTCAGACGATCAAATCCTTGCGGGATCAAATACTTGCGGACCGTATAGTCAACACAGGAATCTATCGAGGTAGTGCCTCACAATACTTCCTTTATTCAGACGGAGCCTACTATTGCAACCTGTGTTACAACAACTCATAATGGTTATAAGGTCATTTAAAAGTTATCATTCAGATGTAAAAATGCCTCGGCTTAATTTGGGAAATACAATTTTGAGGTCTATTTGATTGAAAAGCTGTGGAAGCTAGATCAAATAATTCCGGACCAGTTATTTAGACTGGAACCTTACGGGGAGTGCCTCACATGTGCCTTCATTCAGACAGAGTCTGCTATGGCAACCTGTGTTACTACATCACTTTATTTGTTAGAATATCATATGGAAGTTTTAAACCCAGCTGCGAAAAATTACTGGGCTTAAACTAAATGAAATACTATGTTCAGGTCTATTTGATTGAAAAGCTGTTTGCGATCAAATAATTCCGGAACAGTTATTTAGACTGGAACCTTACGGGGAGTGCCTCACAAGTGCCTTCATTCAGACAGAACCTACGACTATTGCAATCTGTGTTACAACAACTCATGTATGTTAGAACGTTATTTATCACCCAGATGTGAACAAGCCTGGGCTTAAACTAAAGGAAGCTGTGGGACCTAGATCAAATTGTTCCGGACCAGTTATTTAGACTGGAGCCTTACGGGGAGTGCCTCACAAGTGCCTTCATTCAGGCAGAGCCTGCTATGGCAACCTGTGTTATAACATCACTTGTTTGTTAGAATATCATATAGAAGTTATCACCCAGCTGCGAAAAATTACTGGGCTTAAACTAAGTGAAATACTATTTTCAGGTCTATTTGATTGAAAAGCTGTTTGCGATCAAATAATTCCGGAACAGTTATTTAGACTGGAACCTTAGGCTTGGTACGAACAGTCACGTCACGTTCACGTATCACGTCACGTTAACGGTTCTGTACCTTTTGTGAAACAGGTCACCCAAATCTACGAAGTGTAGGGTAAAGTGACCCAACAATTTGTCGTTTTCCATGCCGGTAAAGCTCGAAGTGTCGTGTTAACCAAATCGTGACGTGAGCGTTTAATCAAGATTTTTTAACTTGCAAACGCTTGTTACTAAGACTAGACATACACGCACAAAGAGATTTTAAAATGTCGACGAAAATGCCGATACCCCCTTATCAAATCTTTTCAATCATTATGTTTATAATATGTACGTGCATAATTCAGAGTAATCTGAGACGATAATATACAGTTCTGTCATTTATGTAATGTACAACCATACCACTTGCATTATTTGTCTTGTTATTGGAGTATTTCTAAAGACGTGTCGTGCGTGGATTTTGGCAAACATGTTGATTTCCAGCTGAATTGCTACACGCAGCGGACAATTCAGTTCGAATACGCGTGAAGTTCCCGTGCTCGACGTCTGCGCGTACTGGCCCATGCCTGTGAAAGTGAGTGAGTGAGTGAGTGAGTGACTGCAGTGAGTGAGAAGGTCTACTGCAGTGATCAATGAGTTTAAAAGTAATAAAACATTGATTTGATTAATAGTGTTTATTTATGGTTATTGAATCGTCAATCATTATAATGAAACAATCACACCAGCCAATCAATATTAAATAAATCAATTAATGTATTTGACATTCGAACTAGCTACTTTTAGGCAGTGGCGTACCCAGAATTTTTTCAAGGGGTGGGTGTAGGGGGGGGGGGATATTTCGTCAGACAAATTGAAGTAAGCGGGGGGAGTGTGGGTAGGGGGTGTCCGTAGAAAATGACCGCAGCCGAGGACGAGACCAGGACCGGTCACACATTTCGAGACCGAGACCAAGACATTTCTTGAATTATGTAAGGGGGTGGGGATGGGGGTAGGGGTGTCCATCCCCCTGCCCCCAGGCCTGTGTACGCCTATAATTGGTATAAACAGTATAGGTAGGATGGGTTCGTTCACGATTAAATTTACCGAGAATTAGTCTCTTCTCAACGACAATTTACATTAATTTGTTTTACGCAAGCGCCAATTTACGTGAGCTTTCATGAATTGCATATAGTATATCTACAAACTGCTGGGTCACGTAACCCAACACTTCGTAGATTTGGGTGACCTGTTTCACAAAAGGTACAGAACCTGAACGTGACACTTCGTAGATTTGGGTGACCTGTTTCACAAAAGGTACAGAACCTTCACGTGAATTGAACGTGAACGTGACGTGACTGTTCGTACCACGGGGAGTGCCTCACAAGTGCCTTCATTCAGACAGAACCTACGACTATTGCAATCTGTGTTACAACAACTCATGTATGTTAGAACGTTATTTATCACCCAGATGTGAACAAGCCTGGGCTTAAACTAAAGGAAGCTGTGGGACCTAGATCAAATTGTTCCGGACCAGTTATTTAGACTGGAGCCTTACGGGGAGTGCCTCACAAGTGCCTTCATTCAGGCAGAGCCTGCTATGGCAACCTGTGTTATAACATCACTTGTTTGTTAGAATATAGAAGTTATCACCCAGCTGCGAAAAATTCCTGGGCTTAAACTAAGTGAAATACTATTTTCAGGTCTATTTGATTGAAAAGCTGTTTGCGATCAAATAATTCCGGAACAGTTATTTAGACTGGAACCTTACGGGGAGTGCCTCACAAGTGCCTTCATTCAGACAGAACCTACGACTATTGCAATCTGTGTTACAACAACTCATGTATGTTAGAACGTTATTTATCACCCAGATGTGAACAAGCCTGGGCTTAAACTAAAGGAAGCTGTGGGACCTAGATCAAATTGTTCCGGACCAGTTATTTAGACTGGAGCCTTACGGGGAGTGCCTCACAAGTGCCTTCATTCAGGCAGAGCCTGCTATGGCAACCTGTGTTATAACATCACTTGTTTGTTAGAATATAGAAGTTATCACCCAGCTGCGAAAAATTCCTGGGCTTAAACTAAGTGAAATACTATTTTCAGGTCTATTTGATTGAAAAGCTGTTTGCGATCAAATAATTCCGGAACAGTTATTTAGACTGGAACCTTACGGGGAGTGCCTCACAAGTGCCTTCATTCAGACAGAACCTACGACTATTGCAATCTGTGTTACAACAACTCATGTATGTTAGAACGTTATTTATCACCCAGATGTGAACAAGCCTGGGCTTAAACTAAAGGAAGCTGTGGGACCTAGATCAAATTGTTCCGGACCAGTTATTTAGACTGGAGCCTTACGGGGAGTGCCTCACAAGTGCCTTCATTCAGGCAGAGCCTGCTATGGCAACCTGTGTTATAACATCACTTGTTTGTTAGAATATCATATAGAAGTTATCACCCAGCTGCGAAAAATTCCTGGGCTTAAACTAAATGAAATACTATTTTCAGGTATATTGGATTGAAAAGCTGTGGGCGATCAATTAATTCCGGACCAGTTATTTAGACTGGAACCTAACGGAGAGTGCCTCACAAGTGCCTTCATTCAGACAGAACCTGCAATGGAAACCTGTGTTACACCTCATGTTTGTTAGAACGTCATTTATCACCCAGATGTAAAAATGCCTGGGCTTAAACTAAATTAAATACAATTTTAAGGTCTACGTATTTGATTGAAAAGCTGTGGAAGCTAGATCAAATAATTCCGGACCAGTTATTTGACTGGAACCTTACAGGGAGTGCCTCACAAGTGCCTTCATTCAGACAGAACCTACGACTATTGCAACCTGTGGTACAACAAGTCATGTATGTTAGAACGTTATTTATCACCCAGATGTGAACAAGCCTGGGCTTAAACTAAAGGAAGCTGTGGGACCTAGATCAAATTGTTCCGGACCAGTTATTTAGACTGGAGCCTTACGGGGAGTGCCTCACAAGTGCATTCATTCAGGCAGAGCCTGCTATGGCAACCTGTGTTATAACATCACTTGTTTGTTAGAATATCATATAGAAGTTATCACCCAGCTGCGAAAAATTCCTGGGCTTAAACTAAGTGAAATACTATTTTCAGGTCTATTTGATTGAAAAGCTGTTTGCGATCAAATAATTCCGGAACAGTTATTTAGACTGGAACCTTACGGGGTGTGCCTCACAAGTGCATTCATTCAGACAGAACCTACGACTATTGCAATCTGTGTTACAACAACTCATGTATGTTAGAACGTTATTTGTCACCCAGATGTGAACAAGCCTGGGCTTAAACTAAAGGAAGCTGTGGGACCTAGATCAAATTGTTCCGGACCAGTTATTTAGACTGGAGCCTTACGGGGAGTGCCTCACAAGTGCATTCATTCAGGCAGAGCCTGCTATGGCAACCTGTGTTATAACATCACTTGTTTGTTAGAATATCATATAGAAGTTATCACCCAGCTGCGAAAAATTCCTGGGCTTAAACTAAGTGAAATACTATTTTCAGGTCTATTTGATTGAAAAGCTGTTTGCGATCAAATAATTCCGGAACAGTTATTTAGACTGGAACCTTACGGGGTGTGCCTCACAAGTGCATTCATTCAGACAGAACCTACGACTATTGCAATCTGTGTTACAACAACTCATGTATGTTAGAACGTTTTTTATCACCCAGATGTGAACAAGCCTGGGCTTAAACTAAACATGCTAAAGGAAGCTGTGGGACCTAGATCAAATTGTTCCGGACCAGTTATTTAGACTGGAGCCTTACGGGGAGTGCCTCACAAGTGCCTTCATTCAGGCAGAGCCTGTTATGGCAACCTGTGTTATAACATCACTTGTTTGTTAAAATATCATATGAAAGTTATCACCCTGAAGTGAAAATGGCCAGGTTCAAACTAAAGGAAATAGAAATTCTAGGTTTATTTTGTTGAACAGTATGTTTTTGGAAAGTAATTTCCACTGGAACCTATCGGGGAACACTCCACACGTGCCTTCCTTCAGACAGAGCCTGCAATTAATTGCAATGTGTTTTTTTTTAACAACACTTGTTTGTTATATTCTCATACATATCAAAAACAAAAAACATAAATATTATGATTTTTTTTCTTTTTCTTATGCCCTAAAACATTACACTTAGTTGTTCATTATCTCAAATACCCATAAATAGTGTTTTGAAACGCCCTATAAACTAAAACTGTACGATCCCTTTAAAACAAAGGCTAATATGAGATTTTGAATTACAGAACATTATTGTTTGTTAGAATATCATCCATAGCAGACATCTCGAAATGTAAATGGCTTGGCTGAAGCCTAAGAAATTAGAAGATCCATGCATACCATGGAAATGTAGAATGTGATGGGTGAGCAAATATTTCCGGACGGTATTAATACACATTCGTCCTTATTGGTTAGCATCTCACACGTTTATCTATTAGGACAGAGCCTGCTATAGTATTCTGTGCTATTAAAAAAAAAACGAATAAATGGATTTGTATAATAATGATCATTATATAACAAACGATGGGAGTTCAGATCAATGACTGACTATACAGGTTCAAACCGAGGAAATTGTTATCGTTAAAAAGAAATTATTTCTTTTAATTGTGTAGAATATTCTTCTGTCTCTCATCACTAATTTTGGGACACTCCAAACTTCTTTATATCCCTTTTGGATAATTATTTAGAAATCCACAGACTACGAGCCACGCTTTTCAGTGGATCCCTCCATTTCCGCAGAAATAAATTTTAATTTTTTGTTACAGCTGTCTACGGTTTTCTTTCCTTTTCAATACAATTATCAATAGTAGTATTGTATTTGTACCCATTGTACTTTACGATTTATGGAAAGTGTCGTTTTGTGTTATACCTTGTGAAATTATTTGTTTATATTGTTTGTTCTACCTTTTCTGTTGGAAATGAAACATTTACCTGAAGCTTGAAATTATATTATTGTACTGTCTGTAACAAAAGGTGGCGCTATGCTCCTGAATACTAGAGAGAGCGGCGCATGATCTACCTAAAATATTCAGACCTACATGTGATAAGCTGATAGTGGCGCCACATACCACTTTTAGCCGATTGTGCTTCATTACAGCGGTTGCACAACCTTAAACTCACGGACAAGATTGTTGTTCGTGGAAAAGTTGGGGGAGCTCGGGGGGGGGGGGGAGGGGGTTTTGGTTGAGCATCGGGGGGGGGGGGGGGAGGGGGTTTTGGCTGAGCATGAGGTCTTATGCCTGCATATCATCCATATGTTTTTTTTTCTTCAAACTACAGACAAAAAGGAGGGGACTTCACCGCTAAATGATTTTACAAATAAATGTATGAGATGTATGATTTTAGAAATAAATGTATGAAATGTATAGATGAAAAAGATTTTTTTAAAAGGTAAGTGCCTATCATTGTTTGTTTTTATTTCAGAGTTAACAAAATAATACATTATAAAAAAAAAAGCATACAATTTACTAATGTTATTATTTTATACATACAAACGTTATGAGAACGATTCAGATTAAGATGCAAAACAAACAAACAAACAAACAAATTTTCCAATGAAACATTAAAGTGTACAAAAACGCAGAAGACAGCCATCTTGAGCGGTAAGCTTAAAATCGATGGCGGCCTCCTTTGCCCGAAATCCGAATAGAGACGTTTTCGTGCATTCCGGGGCCGCAGGCCCCACCCCCTCCTAGTTTTCAAAACCGTCCTTGAGATTTGTAACGAAGGGCTCTCAATTCATGTCAACATGCAATCTTCACAAAAATGCTGTATGCGTTGCATTTATTATTAAAAGTTTTGGCTCCAACCCACATAATACCAAGAAACATCTGGGAGACAATATGCACACATCGGTAAACTCAAAGGTCAAACTTATGCATACACACACACGCATACACGTTCACATACACATACACATACACATACACATACACATACACATACACAAAAATGTACATAGGCCTACCTAAATACGTTAACTAGTATCATCGTTATTCTTCATATTTAATTTTTTGTAAATATTTATTTAGTCGCTGAATTTCTATAGGTGTGGAAATTGATTAATATAGGAATCCGATAGCGTTTTAAATAACATTTTAAAATACAGCTTAAATATACATACAAACATATTGTACATGACAGATATGCATCGATATCAAACATATCACCAAAGTTAAAGATGCACCTGTAAAGTGTCAGATATTGCCCAAAATGACATTTGCGACTTCAATCCTGTACCAAAATCATTGTAAGATATGTCCAAATGATGTGTGAAAGTTTCATTGAAAGAGAACACTGCTTTCCTGGTTAAAAGAGCGAAAATATGCATCAGCTTTTACAACGAATTACTGTATGACGTCTATGAGGTTTATGACCGTTCATTAACACTCTTGAGCTGAATGATAGATATCGTCATACTAAAGGGGCATTTGAAAAAATCTAACCCTATTTTATTCTTCTCTTACCATAAGCTAAACAACACGGTAGAAGAGAAACGAGGAAGCTCCAAGTAATTTTTGTGGAGTAAGACACTTTACAGGCATCCCTTTTAGTTCAGAGGGGATTTAACATTTTTTAAATGAAAGTTATTAGAATATCAGTCAAAATGTAAATTATCATGTACAACCTTTTCAATATCAGAGTATTGTGTTCACCCTTTCGAAATTTTAATTGCCATAATTAGTATGAGATAAAATACATGCTGTAAACTTTTCTTGTAATAATACATAAAATAAAAAAATAAAAAAACATACAGACACATTTGTTTAATTTTCATATGATTAAAATGTACCAATCACATTATAAAATTGTGTAAACAACACTTTACATGCAGAACATCAAATAACACACAATAGACACACACGCATACGTGTGTCTTATAGCGATGCTCATCATAATAATGCATGCACTTACAAACACACACACACACACAAAATCAGTGGTAAATATGCGGAAACAAGAAAATAACATGATACAATGTGTTATTTGGGTACAAGAAATATAGTTTAGGGGTAGTTCAGTTTTGGTACAGAGTGCGCTGCACGAAATAATTTTGTTGTGAGATAATGAAAAACTGAGTGTAAAATTTGAAAGAGCATACAATTTTAATGGCAGAATAAACTTTACTTGATAAAAATCGGTTCAGAAACGGTTGAAATATCAATAAATATATCCGATCGTAATAAATCTGGGGCCCAGAAATATTCGATGATTTTTCATTTTCAAAAAAATTCAAAAGAAGTTTTGAAATAGTTGTTGATGATCCCTCTATTCAATCATTATTTCAACAAAACATCGTCATGCATAATTTGGTATGAAAAATGATTGAAACCAATGCTTTTTTAGAGAGCGCCCTCTTGTGTTTTAATGGCTCTTTTAAAAATGATAACAGGCCTTTTACTTAGTCGTTTGTAGTTTTCTATACCTGTATACATTTCGAGCATGGTGGAGTTATAACTATTAGTTTGTAGTGTTATTGTGCAGGTTTTGGTTACTAAAGCTCAGCCTTACCAAAACCTTTAAAGATGCATTATACCATACAAATTTGGATGCACATACTTTAAAAAAACACATTCACACATACACACATACACACATACACGCATATACACATACACATACACATGTACATTCACATTTACATGCACATACACATATATATAGGCCTATATATATACACACACACACACACACACACACACACACACACACACACATATAATTATAATAATAATAATAATAAAGAAGTCTTCTAATGCGCCAATTCCACCCTTTTCAAGGTGCTCAGGCGCAGTTAACTCATCTTTACACTTACACACACAAATGAAGGGGAAAAACATGAGCATTTGAACATAAGTATGAACAACTTTGACACACACAGACACGTATATATCGTCTCATGCATACGTAAAAACACACACACACACACACACACGCACACACGCACACACACACACGCACACGCGCTCACGCACACACACAAACACAATCACACACAATAAGATGAAACATAACCCTCGCTTCTATAGAGGACAGTTATGTAGAAAATTACACACATAATAGGTATAGCCTAGGTATAGTTTTTCTCTCTCCTATAAACATGCAAAAAATGGGGGGCAAAAGTGCACTCCTTCCCTGCGGGTTTTTTGACTAAAAAAGTAATTATTGTGACCGAAACCTGAACCTCTGAATGTTTCCTTTCTCATCGTTTATCGTTCCTATTCGTCAGAATTAGTTAGTCCTTCATTTAGGGTCTAATAAATACCTTACGATGGCATATATCCGTCGACCTTTGTTAACTGTAAAAGTACTATTTGGGAATTGCATAATTATCTTATTTTCTTTTTCATCGATTGTTTGCACTTTGTTTAGTTTATATTTTAGAAACGAAAGTAAAACTGAAAGAATACCGATATGCTTATTTTTGTATTGATATTTTATACTTTTTTCCTTCAGGCTAAATGGCAGTGGTAATTAACACAACAGATGATGAAGGTGATATTGATTTGAAAAAGAGTTATTAAAATAACTCTCTTGGAATAAATAAATCAATATTTTGTTTATTTACTCACATAAAAAATAAGCTAAAATGACGTGAAATTCACAAATATCGGATGCTGCAATATACTACACAACCTGCGCTTAGCACGTACGCTACATGAATGTCTTTAACATATTTCGATCTATTTATAGTACATCTTAAATCTATATTAGTCGATCTTGAAAACCCTTTAAATACTTCCGGTGGTTTATTACTCAATTTCTATAAACTCGAGCTCCCCTCAAATGAAAAAGAAAATTAAAAGAAGAAGATGAGGAAATGAAACTCATCGCTCCTGCGCGCTCTGCTGTTAAACGAAAAAGCATGCATCCTCTTCTTTTGACATTGACTTTCGCTTTTCGTCTCTCCCTCTCCTCCTCTTCCCCCACCCGGCCTTGCACCGAACGAAAGATGATAAAAAATGGTTTATTGTGAAAGGTGGACCTATTATGATTCCGCGAGATGATTGAGAGGGGGTAATGCGTGAGTGTAAACATTCTGCCATCCGCGGGCATCCGCCACCGTCCCGAATCAATGTTCACAACCATGAGAACAACATCATTTCCGCATCCGATGTATAGACCATCCGTTATCTTCATCTCCCTTATCATAATGTCTTGTCAAATTCATCCTCTTCGTATGCATGTTTTTGTCTCACTCCCTCTCTCTCCTACTCTCTTTCTTTCGCCCCATGCGCCCCTTCTTCTTTTTCTCTTCCTCTCTCCCTGTCTGTCCTACCAAATTCATCCTCATCGTAATGTGTTTTATGTCTCTATACCTCTCTCTCTCTCACTTCATCCCTCTCCTTCTCCTTCTCCCTCTCTCCTCTTCTATCTCTTCTCCTCTTTTATTTTACTTTCTCTCTCTCCATGTACCTACTTTTTGTTTTGCTATCAAACATCTTCATCTTTCTCAACTGTTTACTATTAACTATTTACGAATCTCTTTATCCTTTATCTACGTCAATATCACTCTTTCTATATCTCTCCATTTCTCTGAGTCTCTCATCTCCATCTAAATATCAATTATGTGTGTCTCCCTCTCTCTATTATACCCTTTATATGTCACTATCAATCTCTCTCTCTCTTCGTCCCTCTCCCACTCCTCATTTCTCTCTTCATTTCTTTATCTAGTTCTCTATATCTCTCCCCTCTATCATTCTCCCTCCCTCCCTCCCTTTCCTTCTCCATCTAATCTCACTATTCTTCATCTCTCAATCTTCATCTTTCAATATTTTCCCCCCGTGTATATCTCCCCATCTCCCACTCCCTTCTTCAACGCACTTTCCTTCTTATTATCTTGTATCAATCAATCTCACTATTTATCTGTACCTTTCTTCCCCTCTCTCTCCCTCTCCTTCTCTATCTCCATCTCTCTGCATCTCTCGCTATATATACTCAAGCGATTTGGTATTCAGCAATAATCCAGCCAGCGGAATAACGAGGCCATGTGAGTTGAGAGAGTGAGTGTGCTTATATTATGCGTGCGTATACGTCGGCCGGAATGTCATGGTGATCGTTTTATATATATACTATATATATATTCTTTTCTTCTGCTTTCACACTCTCTCTCTCCTCTCATAATATATATACCCAAACTCAAGTTCACTCGGAGTTCAGCGCGAGGATATTTCCCCCTTTTTCCACCGCCATGTCTTGCCCGTCGGCGGCCGCGGCGATCGAGCGCTGGTTTGTAACACGAGAATGGGAGACCGATATAACAAAAAAAAATACATATATATAAAAAATGACAGAAGAAAATGAAAAGTGAGGAACGTGGATTGAATGTAGTGGGGAATGTAGTCAGGTAAACTCTGGCTGAGAGAGAAGGAAACATTCAGGTGACAATAGCATCCGGGAATACATTCTATCGATGTGGAGAGTAGGATTAGATGCGGGAATACAAACATTTGGGATGGGGTCATCGCCGGGTTTGTAGGCCAAGAAGTTCGGGTGCATGGATTTCGGTTGTATTGGGGAATGAGTGTTCATAGAGATAAGAGTGGAAGGGCATGGACATTTTAGATGCATAATACAAAATATTATGATATTCTTCATGTTCCTTTTATAAAAAATAATATTCTTGCTAAATGGTGACGGCCACACGGGTTTATCATGTTTGAAGTCCAAGATGTTCGGGGTGGGATGTGCTGGGGGGGGGGGGGGGGGGGGTGGGGGGGGGGGGGGGGGGGGGGTGAGTGTTCAAGAGATTAGAAGGGAACGGTGTGGACACTTTTAGATGCATAATACAAATGTTACGATACATTTTTACTCACATATTCTTCATGTTCCTTTTATAAAATATTATTCTTGCTTAATGGCGATGACCTATAATAACACAAATGGAAGTAGATGCTAAAGACCATTAAATAAATAATGAAGTATGACCAAATAAAGAAGAATTCAAATAATCGATAGAAATCGTGTTTTTGCGAGGAAAAAAAATAGAAACAACACAAACGTAGGAAATTAAATGCCAAACAATAAAGAAAGTGAAACACATGAATAAGGAATATAAACACAAAGGAATACATAAACATTAAAAATAAATATTTACATAAAAATTAAACAATACTATCTATGATATACATCAACCAAAAGTAAAATAGCCTAAAAGTATTAAAATGTCTTAAAATATCAAAATTTCATCAACCATATCAAAGAAAGCATTTGAAAAGTTAAGGAAAACATACATTGTTGCCAAACTAATTAATTTGTATAAATATTGTTGAAATATTATTATAAAAGAGGATTTATATGTTAAAGTCTGAATCTTACTGTTAGTAATAGATAGATACATTTGAAATTGTATTATTATCGTTAAAATAATCGTCTATAATTGATTTGTGTGTGTGTGTGTGTGTGTGTGTGTGTGTGTGTGTGTGTGTGTGTGTGAGGCGTTTTTTCTTCTTCCAATATCTGCTATATTTAACTTTAAATTACGTGGATGATGTTATGAAAGAAAATCATGATGTTATAATTAACTACAACGTGTATTACGAAGAGGAAGATGAAGACGAAAAAAAGAGAAGAAGAAGAAGAAGAAGAAGAAGAAGAAGAAGAAGAAGAAGAAGAAGAAGAAGAAGAAGAAGAAGAAGAAGAAGAAGAAGAAAGAAGAAGAAGAAGAAGAAGAAGAAGAAGAAGAAGAAGAAGAAGAAGAAGAAGAAGAAGAAGAAGAAGAAGAAGAAGAAGAAGAAGAAGAAGAAGAAGAAGAAGAAAGAAGAAGAGGAAGAGGAAGAGGAAGAGGAGAGGAAGAGGAAGAGGAAGAGAAGAGGAAGAGGAAGAAGAAGAAGAAGAAGAAGAAGAAGAAGAAGAAGAAGAAGAAGAAGAAGAAGAAGAAGAAGAAGAAGAAGAAGAAGAAGAAGAAGAAGAAGTAGAAGAAGAAGAAGAAGAAGAAGAAAATAAGAGGAAGAAGAAGGAGGAGAAGACACACTGACACACACATACACACAGAAATACACACAGACGCACACATACACACGCAAACAAACACACGCTCAGACACACACACACGCGCACACACACACACACACACACACACACACACATTTTCATACCTCCACACAGCTTTACGTCTGTCACTATTTTAGGCACATGACATGCTAACCCCACTAACCCCCCTCCCCCCACCCCTTGCACCAACCTCTCGCACCCCTCCACCCGGTTGTCCTTCATTATTCGAGTCACATAACCTGCTCACCCCTCCCCCGAGGCTGCACCACCCACATACCTCCCCCCCCCCCCTCCCCTCCAAACACACACACTTTCACTCTCATCTCTTTCATCCCTCCCTCCACCCGGCTCTCCGCCACTAGTTTAGTCACATGACCCACTCACCTACGGTTAACCTACTCTACTTGTTTTTGTTTTTGCTCTCCAAAATAAACTATGATGCACTTGTCTGCAACTCCCATCAACATTTATATGACATTTTCTTGCGCGAAGCGGCACTATACTTCTGCCTATTATTTGTAATAAATTAGAAGGCGCAGGCGCGTATATTTAGTACACACACACATCACCACATCGATGCTTTAAACAGACTTTGAATAATAAAGAGAGAAGAGAGATACATTCAAGCAATATTCAGGCTATTTATTCTTATATCTTTCTCTCTTTTCTGGCCATTCTCTCTTTATCTTTTTCATCCTCTCTCTATCTTTCCATTCTCTCTATTTATCTTTTCCATTCTCTCTTTATCTTTTCCATTCTCTCTATTTATCTTTTCCATTCTCTCTCTATCTTTTCCATTCTCTCTGTATCTTTTCCATCCTCTCTCTATCTTTTCCATTCTCTCTGTATCTTTTCCATCCTCTCTCTATCTTTTCCATTCTCTCTCTATCTTTTCCAGTCTCTCTCTATCTTTTCCATCCTCTCTCTATCTTTTCCATTCTCTCTCTATCTTTTCCAGTCTCTCTCTATCTTTTCCATCCTCTCTCTATCTTTTCCATTCTCTCTCTATCTTTTCCATCCTCTCTCTATCTTTTCCAGTCTCTCTCTATCTTTTCCATCCTCTCTCTATCTTTTCCATCCTCTCTCTATCTTTTCCATCCTCTCTCTATCTTTTCCATTCTCTCTCTATCTTTTCCATTCTCTCTCTATCTTTTCCATCCTCTCTCTATCTTTTCCAGTCTCTCTCTATCTTTTCCATCCTCTCTCTATCTTTTCCATTCTCTCTCTATCATTTCCATTCTCTCCCTATCTTTTCCATCCTCTCTCTATCTTTTGCAGTCTCTCTCTATCTTTTCCATTCTCTCTTCATATTCTTACTCGATTTCTCTTTCTCCCCTTCAGTCTTCTTTTTATTTGGACCATGGGGCCCTGAGGTCGAAGAAAGCGAAAAAAACAAAGGAGAGAGTTATGCATGGTTTGAACATGAATATAGACCTATACGCCTAAGTCATGAATATCGACTGTTGTTCTGATTTTCTTCCATGTGTGACATTAAAGGGAACTAACAAGTATAACCGTTTATAATTCCCGAATAATTGAAAGTGAATAGTTTGACTTTTTCATTCCACCATGGATTACAGAAATATCTATCCATAATATCAAAACAAATGTAAGAATTAACATTTTAAACTTGTAATCACAAGACAAATATTAAAATCCGATATTGTCGGCTGTCATCTACAGTTTTCGTCAGCGTCGTGACCCAACTGGTTAATTCTTATGAAATACCATTATAGATGAACTATCATGATAATCAAAGAATTTGTGATGAGTGCATTTAAAGGCAGAATCGAGGATACGATATACGGGGTTGAGGAATGGACCCAATTTTATAATGTTTTCTCCTCTGGCAGAATATATAGTCGTTCTTAGTATTATTAGGGCATCTTTTGTTTTCAAGCTACCATAACCTATTTCCTTTGATTGAAATGGCGGTATTCTAGGGTACAGGGTTAGACCTAGACGCCGGGTCATCGGGCGTGTGCCCTGACGGCCGGGCGCCAATTGAAGAGCCGCCACTGATCAGAATGTCTCTATCTTTGGAAGATGACGACCTAATATAGTCATCTGAGATGAGGACTCCATTTTACTTTTCTTTGGCAGAATACTCTCTCCTTCTCTCTCGGCAACTCGATTTGGGTTGTTTGCTTTTATTTGTTTTAGTGAATATTTTTGTTCAAGTAAGTATAAGCTCTACTTACTTAGATTAAAGGGATACGTAGTTGAGTTTTGGTAAAGAGAGTACAGTTTTGGTCAAACTGAATTTTAGTAACCAAAACCTGCACCATTACATTACAAACTGAAAAGGAATATAAAATTACAAATGACTAGGTGAAAAACCTGTTATCATTCATAAAGAGCCGTTAAAACTCATAAGGGCGCGCTCTAAACACTGAATGGTTTCAACCATTTAAAAATAAAATATTGGGCATGTGATGTTTTGTTGAAATAGTGATTAGATTGAGAGATAATCAACAACTATTTTAAAACCTCTTTTGTAATTCTTTGAAAAGAGGAAGCATTTTTTAAATTTGTTAACGGCTGGTTCGAAATTATGGAATAATAATTGTGGGGCCCCACAGTTATTACAAACTGTTATGTTTATAGATATTTCAGCCATTTGTGAACCGATATTGATCAAAATAATAAAGTTTATTCTGTCATTAAAATTATATGCTCTTTCGAATATGACACTCAGTTTTTCATTATCTCACCAAGAAATTATTTTGTGTAGCGCCCTCTATATTACCAAAACCCAACTATAGTATCCCTTTAAAATAGCGGATGCGTTAAACCCAAACGGGTCATCCGGACGATCGCCATTGGCAGGGTCGCCGCTGACTGATGAGCAGTTTCTATTTATGGAAGATGACGACTTTATCTATAAGATGGGAACTCTTCGTCAGATAGATGTTTATATTTATAATGTAACTACATTCGGGTAGTCGTGGACGGTGTGGTTGTTTTAAAGAGATAGCTGTTTAGATAGATGCTTCGTAAACCTAAAACATTTGCCTTGATTGAAATGGCGTATATTCTTGGACGGGTCATATCGATATTATCCTGACGAGCGCCATTGGCAGGGCCGCCACTGACTGATGAACAGTCTCTATTTATGGAAGATGACGACATGTTGTTTGCCATCCATAAGATATTTGTCATGCACGGTCCAACCTGTCTATAAAGACATACCACCCAAGGGTGACAGGATTATACAAGTGGTCTTCATAATTATGCAGGTGGTATTGTAATGATATTAATAATTATCATGTATTGATATGGCACCTATATAATGCAGAACAGTAATGTTTCAAAGCGCTTTCATTATTATCACCATCCGCACACAGAGCCGACTCGACCCGATCCGACTGGTTTTCAGTCGGTTCAGCTCAGTATACGTTGCTGCAGAACTCCTGTTTTGCCGGTCAAGAGCCAGTCGGAGATCATTCGAGGCCGATTCAACATGTTGAATCGGCTACGACTGAGCGAAACCGTCTCTAGCCTGACTGAAACCAGTCGGATCGGGTCGAGTCGGCTCTGTGTGCGGATGGCCTTAATGCACGTTGTTTCAGAGGGAGTCGAGGTGATTACAGATGTACAGGTGGTCGGTAGAGCAGGTTTGGCGGCATCAAATTTCGGTTCACTTCTTCTTGTGTACGTATTTATCTTATCCACGGAAATTAGACAAAAATGTATTCCGAAGTTATTAAAATGATGGGTGTCAAATAGATTAAAAAACGGCATGATTTTAGGCCTTGCAAATGTTCCATTTTGCTTATGAGGTAACATGTAAAGTGAGTCTATTCGTTATTAACAATCATGGGCCCCGTTGCAGAACGAGATACAATCAATTGTAAGTTACAATTGATTGTAAGTCAGAAAAAAATGCGACATTATCTGACTTACAATTAATTGTAACTTACAATCGATTGTATCTCTTTCTGCAACGCGCGGGGTCCATGGTGTGTTTCATAAAGTTAGTTTAAACATCGCTGTATCCTGTCTGGCGCCACTGATGAGATTTTTTCTATTTTTAGAAGATGACGACTACATGTGTATATATAATATAGAAATATGTGAATGCGTTTTTAACAGACGTGTATATAGCCCATGGAGGATCAATGTTTTGAAACATGTTTCTGGCTTATCTTTTTCACTTTATAAAATAATGAAAAGAGCAAAGAAAAAAAGGTTGCTCCGGGATTCGAACCCAAGACCTCCGTTTCAGGGACGAGCACCGCACTTGGGCATTCTATGGCGGTATAGGATTGGTCTAGTAATCCGGAGGTCTCGGCTTCAATTCCCAGAAAATACCATTTTTCTTTGCTATTTATCATTTACTTATTTCTAGACAGTTTCTCTACATAATTTTTTTTTTTCTGAAATAATTGAGATTTTTTTTTTAATAATGTTAATTTTGAGCTAGACAAGCCTATGTCAATTTTGTTTGTATTTCATTCATATTTTTGTTCTTGAAAAATTAGAAAGATGCTTTCCGAATGTATTATGACGTATAAATGCCATATGTATTATTTTTTAAACAGGTCTTGCAAATGCAAACATGTAGTTTGATTAAACATTGTTTTTGTACATGTTAAAACAAATTATTTTGCCTTTTTATATAAATGTTTACTGTTGGCCATTTTGTATAGCATTCTCTTTATAGGCTACAGTTTCCAAAGAGTTGTGGCGATTTGAAAATAATATTGCCTACTTCAATATCGAATGTACAATCAAAAATGCCATCTGGATGTCATGAACATAAAAAGAGAACAGTTGCCATTAGTATTACAACTGAATTATGTGCTTTCTTTCTATGAATTCATATATTATATATTTCAAACTTCAGCTTCCATGTATATAAAGCATCGAAGTTATCGAACAAAAAAGAATATAGTCATTTGGGTGCTGTATATAAAATTACAGCTCAATAATTGAGTGTATAGGCCTATATACGATTGACCTTTCTACAGTATAAAGAATACATTTTTTATTAAACTGCTATATACAAACAAATATGTTAGTGCGAGAACATAATGTACTGTTCGAATATATAAGCGATCTTAATAATATTCCACATTTTTATACCATTCAAATAACGAATTGCATGCATTGTATTGTGTAGTATGACTCATCGCGTATCATAATAAGTCAGGGAAACTCGATTCCTTTTTATGAAATTAATGTTATTGTTTATACACATTTTATTGATAGTTACACGCTCATTCTTTGAACAAATTTGTCAAAATGTTTCCAAAAAGGAGCTAGGTTGTAAGTGAGAGACTGAAATATTAGAAGGAATATTTTATCTCAGTCATAACACTTCGGCTCGGCGCTTCTACCATTAAAGGGATATAGTATAACATTGTCAAAATCCACAAAACTATACTTGGAAGTTGGAACTCTATATTTCTCACATATACCTCGTTGTATATGTGTATACTAATGCAAACATGGACTATTTTTCGGTGTACCAAATTTCTCTTTCGTTAAGAAGATAATTATGATCATAGAGATCAAATTTGGAATTCTCCACTGGAGAATTTAAACTGTGTACAAAGTCAGTGCCCTGACGGAGTTAGCAAATATTCGCTTTGCATTTTCGCTCATTTCTCGGTCATATGACATTCATTTACCATGGAATTTTCACACATCAATCAGAGGGCATATTATCAGATTACAGAAATACATTTTTTTTTACCAATCCTTCTTCAGTTTTTGCACATGTCAGTAAAATGAATGGATCCCTTTAACCAAACAGGCGCCATTATGAAATGCGTCAATAGACACAATTCCACGGCGTGCATACAAAAGAACGTGCACAGTCAAGAAAATAATGTGTGATCATTTTCAGGGTGCGTTTATATCATTGTATTTATTCCATATTCAGCGTTTTGAAATGTGTTTCAACTTAAGGATTACCGTTTCACTTGATAAAGATTCGCTTTAAATGCCTTACAAAACGCTGCATCCGTGCTAAACAAGACACTCTAGAAAGAGAAGAGAAACGCACCCAATGACAAAGTAAAATAAAAATGTGTCGGATTTTCTAAAGGGATCTATTGCATGTGCAAAAGTAATGAATGGTTGATAAATCTGTATTGTTGTGATCCAATATGTCAAGTGAGTGATATGTGAAAAGTCCACGGTAAATAAATGTCATAATATGATCGAGTAATGAGCGAAAATGCAAAGTGATATTTTGCTCACAATGGCAATGTACTGACTTTGCATACAGTCAAATTATCCAGTGGATAATGTCAGACTTGAACACTTCACTGAAGAATAAATATTTTTTAATGAAAGAGAATACCAAAACATGCTCCATGATTCTAATGGTGATACGAATACAACGAGGCTTGTGAGAACCGTAATAGTTCTAAGTAAATTGTATCGATTTTGATGTTACCCATTCCGGATAATCTTTTATATTGATAAACGCTGAATTCGTGCTGAAATGCACCCAGTGACAACGTAGAACAAAATGTATCAGATTATTTATTGACCCTATATTCAGAGACATTTTTGCCATTTTTGTTCAGTGGAATATAATTTTGACAAAACGAATCGATGGCGGGAATTCAATAATGCATCTATATGTATATAATATTGGATTATTTATAGTATCAATTTTTTCACCAAAATAACTATTGATGTATACAAACTTTTAGAAATATATATATTTTTAAAAAGTGCATAAGTTTGATTGTTTTGACAATACTAATGTGCTGGCAAAATGTATTGCAAGGTCGTATTATTATAAAACAAGGTGGTATTTCCCCCCCCCCCCCCAAAAAAAAAAAAAAAACAAAAAAAAAAAAAAAAAACAAAAAACAAAAAACAACTACATAATTGTACTTTATTTTATGAAGAAAAAAATTTGTATATTAGATCGAACAAATCATTTATGTCAGTTAAAATATAAACGATATTATTTGGACTCTAGACAAATTCCTTTATGATTTTGCAGTGTTAATAACTAATTAATCTGTGATTTTGTTTTGATTTTGTTTGTTTTTTTATACAAAAGAACCCAATTGCAAAACTCAAAAATGCTATATTTATTTTAAAACATACTGTATATAGGGAAACTAACCAGAAATATATTATATATAATATAAATGTAAAGGAGCAAAGAAAATAGGGTTTTCCGCAAACCATGGAGACCTCTGGATTGCTAGACCGGTATCTCTACCAGCTTGGGGGGGGGGGGGGGGGGGGGAAATAATGACATAACACGGGACAACTTATGTTTTTATATTTAGTGTGCATGTTTGAAATGTTCTATTTTGTAAAAAATTAATCAATAATTTTCTGATATCATCATTGTTCTGATGCACTTGCATTATGTTATGGATTAGTTATACTGAAATAATATTACATGTAGTTCTAAGTTGGATAACGGATACCGGCCTTGACATTGCCTTCGGGTTTTCACTTCATCGCGTCTATTACAATAGTCAGTTATGTTTGACAGATTGAATCCATATATACTCGATAAGAGCATAAAACGTATATTACTTATGGCCCGGTCAGATATCAACGGATATCGGAAACGTACCATGCCCAACGAATAGACAATTTGCGAAATTAAATGATCCGGTGATGAAAGTCGTCTCCATTGCTTCATGTACAAAACATAGAACAACGTACATCACCGGACAAGGAACGGAAAAGAAACGTATAGAACGGATGGAAAATTTAGCTCTCCGTTTGACATCCGTTTGCGCAATCCGTTGATATGTGACCGGGCTATTAATGAATCGTGTAATATATATACCTATAATTATAGTAACATATTTTTTATTCATGTGAGTATGGGCTCATTATTTTCAGGGGGGCTGAGGACTTTTTTTTCTAGAACAATTATCTTTCCCGTTCTCGATAAACAAACAAAGAAGACTGGCAGAAAAAAAAATTGGTCTTTGCCATTTTGATCTGAAAATGATATGTTTTTTTTTCGCGGGCGAAAAATAAAACGATTTCGCCCGAATATGAGACGGTTTTTCCAAAAATTACATTATATTGCCCTAATTTTGCCCGGCCCGAATGTAACATTGAGTTTGCCCGATTATGACATGGTTTTGCCCCGAACATGACATGTTTTAGCTCGTATTTGAGGTGCTTTCTGCCCGAATATGCCGTTTACAAAACTCAAGGGGTGGCCGGGGGCTGCAGCCCCCCCCCCCCCCCCCCCCACTTCCCCCGAGGCGGCCCGGCCTCATACGCCTTCGTTCGTGTTGAATAGGCAAGGAAGTCGAGGAAATACAAAGAGGTCAATTGTATAATTTTGGCATGTGTTTCATTATTGCATAATGCAAAATTCTGTTAGGAAATGACAAAGTCCAATTATTTAATCACTATAAAAGAAAAGGCATGATCAACATCATCAGAGTGTTTGTAACATCATCGATCTATCGACTACTATACTGGACTCTTTGCAAATGTTGATGAGGTTTTTGTTATGCGGTAAGGCGGAGAAATGTTCCCCCAAACATCCCCGTCCTGTAATATAATATGAAAAATGAAAATAAAAATTCATGAAGGATACATTATTCAAATAGCTCACCGACTTTTTGTCTACAGCATTGCATTATGCGTCAGCCAAAATTATTCATGTTTGCCTATTTATGACCACCATAGTCTATAGTGTGCGGATCGTATGCAAATTACTCCAGGGATTATCAGAGGTCATTCGCAGGGCATGTCAACCGTGAAGTCTGGGGAACTCGGCAAAATCGTCTGGCGGAAAATGTAGATATTTTGATGGAGACGTGAAATTATGGTAAGTATGGCTTGACATGGTAAAATAGTAGTGCTCGTGGATTCTTGGTGATATGAGGACCAGTTTAGTTCGTTTGGTGTGAAAAATACATCGTGCATATCGATCAATGCAGCGATTTCATTCACTGTTTTCAAGGCTGATTTGGGTTTGTATACCCTGGCTGCATTACGTTTCGTGTGTAGCGCTCAGTCAATGAATGATCTCCGTATCGCGTAGCGTAGCGCTGGGCCGTAGCATTGGCATTGCATTGATAGTGAATGATAGTCCGTGTAGGTATTGTGTATGTTCTCTCAAACTCAAAGTCGACAGCTCGCACAATTCTTGCCGTCATAATCGTACATGTCTGTGCATTTTGTTACTAACTTGCATGTGGAACTGGAGTGTCGATTGCATGATGTGAACTGAGTGATTGCAATGGATGTTGGGAGACAATTATCACTTATCAGGTATGAATTATGATTGAATTGAGATACTTAGTCTTTGACTTTGTATTTGGTCTTTGCAATTATTGCATGCTCATGCTCTGAGTCTGACAGTTTGAGTTTGACTGTCACTGTCAGAAGTGTCAGTTTATGATTATAGTTTTCACAGAGTCGGGAGAGTATGGTTGGGTGACCTACACATCGGCAGTGCTATTAAATGCAGTTTCGTACAAATCGTACCCCTTTTATTGTTTTTATTTGCATCACTTCAAAGTTCAAAGTCAAAGACAAATTTACTCAACTAAATCTTGTATCACTCACTCATTTCACTGCACTTTTTCCTCATCCTCAGTCAATGGTCTAGTCAAAATTTAAGCCATTTTTTACTATTTTAATTGATGGTTTTGGACGCATCCCGGTCAGTATAATATTGGCACTTCGGTCTTCGCGGTCTTAGCGGGACTTCACGAGCATCTACAGTATGCCGCTAGCGCGAGCGGTGACTTGCAAGTGGAGAGAGAACCGTACTCTTGCGGTGTGCGCGCGCTGTACCGGTTACATCCGTTGCTCGAGTTGATGTACGGTGGCACTTCATGTAAATCTGGAACTATCATATGGCTACCCACTTGATCGATTGATTACGTTTCAGATTTAGAGCCACTAGGCACTATACATTAGGACATAACCGGTAAAGCGCGCACGCGCACCGCAGGAGTACGGTACTCTCTCCAATCGCAAGTCACCGCTAGCAATATTACGGACCGCGACGCAACCAAAACCATTGAATAACGTAGTTAAAAATGGCTTATATTTTGACCAAAATATTACAACAGACCATCTAGGGATAAGGAAAGAGAGCAGTGAGTAACTAATACGAACCAATTTAGTTGAGTTTGAAGTGATGCAAATAAAAACAGAAAAACAAAAAAGGGGGTATGAAACTGCATTAGTGCCCACATCGGCACCCAATTATATATTTCCAACAGTTTTTAGAGTGGAAAATCATTCAAATTTCCTGAAACTTTACTGACACATGAAGAAAATAGTGCCAAATCTGATGCGATGATCAGACTTGCAATTTAAATATCAATTCTGAGATACATGTATCATCCTTGAAAGTTGAAAACCACAATTTTTGTTTTGCGGGACGCTGTTGCGCTGTTTATTGAAACCGTCACCCCTCTGCCGCCAATTGGCAATGCATGCAACTCGTAGCCAAGGCGAGTTGGCTCAGTTTGGGGCGTGCGGGATCCCCAGTTCGAATCCTACCATCCGACAAGACATCTTTTATCGGGCCATAGATTTGAGCTAACTCTTGTTTTGTGTTATCAGCCTCAGCCGGGCTTCCTGTATGCAGGTTAGGATGTATGGAAAACACTCCGTCTCTCAAAAAGGACATTAAATGGAGGTTCCGAGTATGAGACGGTCACATCTCATGCACGGTAACGAACCTAACTAGTCTACTTCTCGAAAAGAGTAAGGTGTTTATAACGCAGTTGACTAGTACATCACATCCTGCACATCGCAACCAAAATTAAAGTGACAGAAATTAAATAACTCCCAAAGACCCAAAGTCCATATTCCGGTTATAGTCCCCAGCGGACCCTTTGTAAGACATGAACACAAGGTACAAGGTACAAAATCCTGCTACAATTTCTTGTGCAATGTTGGCATCGTTTCACAAATTTACTTGTAGTGGATTTTTCACAAGTGCAAAGAGAACAATTGACATGCTCTACCAAAGGGTGCCCACGACTTGGCATGCATGATATAAAGAACTGATGCTCTATACAAATTGCATCTGGAGCATTTCTTTTTACTGCCCTACTGCCCTACTGCTAAGTTGCTTACAATGTATGCCATAGTAGAATAAGAAAAGAGAGACTAGAGTCAGAGACAAAATTGATATCAAGATTATGCCATAATAGAATGGTGGCATCTAACTAAGCACACCATATCATTTTCATTAATAATATTATAAGCAAATTGTAATGATCCGCATGGCATTCTCTTCCGAGACGCGCCCATGGCATGACAAAAAGAACGGATAGAATTGCATTCCTGTAGCAGAGCATTCATTCTTTTTGTCTTGCATGCGCATACCATGGTCATGTTATGTTTCTGAAGAGAATGCCATCTGCACACCAGTATATTTTTACATGTAAGCATAAAACAAGTATCATTTCTGTTTTAATATCACTCATTGTAATTGTCAGAATGCAGATGCCCCCCGTGACTCGGTTCTTTTGCAATTGTGTGACCTTTTGTTTAATTTGCATAAGACGATAGTGTCTGGTAATTTAGTAATTCCAGTAAGTTCACATGCGGTGCTATCTTGTGAATGCCTTGCACATTCTTGGCTCTGTGTTATGCAGTGCGCGCTAACTACACGTAGCCTGGTTCAAAATGGCAGTATACAATCTCCAGTGTATGCTTAATGATCTTTAAATTAGAAAATGTCCCTTTTTGGGAGAGCAAATTCCTTTTCGGGAGCATCTGGGTACCGTAACTTGTTTTCTGTTTTGCTAGGTTGACGGCTCTGATATTGAAATATTGTGTTTACTAATAATCTGATTAGATTCTAAAAATGTTGGTATTAAACTCGCAATGATAGATCTGTCATTTTATAGTTTTTGGTGTCTTTTTTCCCTCCAAAGTCTAGTTATTATAAATTGTGTACATAAATCTTCCCAGCTTCAGTTGCATGCATGCACTAACCTACCGTAACAGCAGTGTAATGTAACATGCATGAAAATGCATCTAAATGGTGGTTGCTTGCGTGCATGTTATCGTCTTTGAATGATGAAACATCATCTGAGCTCATCTGAGCATGCATTAACAAAAGTGGGTTATGTAACCGCTGTTCTCAAATCTGCTGCTATGTCGGCGGTTACGTAACCCGCTTTTGTTAGTGCCGATCAAATAAAGTTGTATACTACAGTATACTGTTAAAAAACATGGAATTATGCACTTATCAGTAACACTGTAACAGTAAGCGAAACTGACAGCGTTTGGCTCCCCTTTATTAAAAGGGATATAGTAACTTTGTCGACATGTTCAAAAAGTGATGGATGATTGATTGATAAAATGTTGATAAAATTTATAAAATTGAATAATTGATACAATGTTACTAAATCCCTTTAATTCAGTAGCCCCCTAAGTAGCGCTAGAGAAATTTCGCCCCTTGAAACTAACTGCTTAACTTCTTACGGCACAATGGGGTAGTCAACTGCACAATTAAAAATTTGCATACCGCTTCCTGGTTTATAAATTATACATTTTGCTGGAAAAAAACAGGCTTTCTTGTACATCAAGATTCATCAAGCTGCATTGTAAATGTAGTAACATGGCTCGAAACTAGCACTAGCCCGATTGCCCCGGGCAAGTCAAATTTGATATCAGTCAAGTACAATTGAATAAATAAGTCTACTTTAGTTGTTCAGTGGAGCGCTCAACTATCATTTATTGTAAATCTCCTCTAGAAGTAACCTGTGGCCGAGAGCACGATCATGACCCAGGACCAGCCCTATGTAGTTCCACTGATCTCTAGATATATGCTTGTGAAATCCTTTACGGTTGAATGAGTAAGGGCGGTATGTGTGCTCGGCTACGGTATGTTCTGTTGATTTGTATGCAATTCTAGCATATTGACATCAATGAGTTAGAGCCAATGATGCTAATAACCATGGTAAAATGTCGCTGGTCCGTAATCAGGGCCCCTGCCCCCAGGCAACTAAATTTTCTATTCAGGCAAGTACAATTTTGAAAATGTATGATTTTACTTGCTCTCTGAAAACAGGCCTGTAAAGAACAAATGGTAGTGTGGAGGCTTGGGTATAACATCCAGGGATTGATCATTGATACATGTGGGTGACCACAGGAAAAGCGTGGAAATGATTGAGGATGTGGCATGATTAATCCCCTAGTAGTAAGATTCATCATCGTCTGGTTCACTTAGAACTCGGATGGGTGGAAGACCTGTTAAATATGAGTCAATCAGGGAAAAAAAATACAAAATATGCCTTTGGGATGCTACTTTTCAAGCTTCAGCCCTCTTTTAGGCAGTTCAGGGGCTAGATTGCCCTGAGCGGCTGAGCGGCTGAGCCCCCAAAAGCCCCCCCCCCCATATACTTTTTTTTCCACTGGAGTCGATCACTCCAAGGAGCAAGCAAGCACTGGCCCTGGCTTTCAGGCAAGCAATTTTAGTTTTTTGTTTTTAATTGTGAAAAACACTTGTCCAAAGAACAATTCCACTTGCCCGAAGAACAATTCCACTTGCCCAAATTATTGAGGATATGGCATGATTAATCCCCTAGTAGGAGTCATCGTTGTCTGCTACACTCAGAACTCAGAAGGGTAGGAGACCTGTTAAATATATGAGTCAATCACTCCAAGATGCTATGCAAGGGTGAAAAGCACTCACCCAAAGAATGATTTCATTTGCCCAAAGAATGATTTCATTTGCCCAAGGAATGATTTCACTTGCCCAAATTATTGAAGATGTGGTATGATTAATCCCCTCAAGTAGGATTCATCATTGTCTGCTTCACTCAGAACTTCAAAGGGTGGAAGAACTGTAAAGTATGAGTCAATCACTCCAAGATGCTATGCAAGGGTTCAAAGCACTTGCCCAAAGAATGATTTCATTTGCCCAAATTATTTAGGATGTGGCCGGATTAATCCCCTCTGAGGAGTCATCGCCTGCGTCACCAAGAACTCAGAAGGATGGAATACCTGTTTTAAAATTATTCTGAGTCAATCACTCCAAGATGCTATGTAATGGTGAAAAGCACTTGCCCAAAAATTAATTTCACTTGCCCAAATAATAATTTCACT
Organism: Echinarachnius parma; assembly: GCA_037951105.1. Lineage (NCBI taxonomy): Eukaryota > Metazoa > Echinodermata > Echinoidea > Clypeasteroida > Echinarachniidae > Echinarachnius > Echinarachnius parma. The sequence goes on from JBAMJV010007463.1 coordinate 148,150, forward strand.
TGCCCAAATTATTGAGTGTATGGCATGATTAATCCCCTAGTAAATTTCATCATCCTCTGCCTTACTCAGACAGAAGGGTGTAAAATATAAATCAATTATTCAAGGTGCTATAAATACCCTTTTTTCAAGCATTTTCTTTTTCGGGATTTATAAGCTGATTTTTACATTCAACTATGCACAATACTTGCCTGAAAACAGCTCCACCTGCCCAATTTAATTGTACTTAAATTTACCTTCAATTGTTTTGCAGATTTGTTTTGCCCAATTCAAGCCTTAAGGGTGCTGAAATCTTGATTTATACTTTACCTGTTTTCAGTTGAGCACCAATGGCGAGCAATAATTGCTATGTTTGTAACATACATGGTATGGTCAAACCTGTCTAGATAGTGCTCAGCCAATCTGCCTATAGTGGCCATCAAAAGTGATCCCCTACAGATAAAAACAGTAGCTATTAGGTTACCTGTCTTTACTCGTTTCCCTTTCGTTGTCACTATACACAGGTCTGACTGTATGTGACTTTACATTATGAATGTGTATGACAGTATGAGACGAGTGTCACATTAATTTATAAAAGAAGTGTGCCTACAATTTACAAGGATGTATGTCCATGATATGTGTGCAGAATGTAACCTATTAGTCTTTGTTTTTAAAGGGATAGTTGAGTTCTGGTAAGGAGAGTACAGTTTTGGTGAAACTGAATTTTAGTAACCAAAACCTGCATCATTACATTACAAACTAATAGTTATAACTAGAAAGGAACACAAAATTACAAATGACGTAGTAAAGATCATATTATCATTCAAAAAGAGCCGTTAAAACGTAAGAGGGCGCTCTCTAAACACTCATCGGTTTCAACCATTTTGAATAAAATATTGTGCATGTGATGCTTTGTTGAAATAGTGATTAGATAGAGAAATAACCAACAACTATTTAAATACCTATTTTGTAACTTTTTGAAAAGAGGAAGCATTTAAAAAAATTTTAACGGCTTTTTCAAAATTCTCTAATAAACCTGGGGCCCCAGGTTTATTACAAATTGTTATATGTATGGATATTTCAGCCGTCTCTGAACCGATTTTGATCAAACAAAGATGATTTTTATTATTTTAATATTATGCTCTTTCAAATTTTACACTCAGTTTTTCATTACCTCACAAAAAAAAGTAGTCTAGCGCCCTCTCTACCAAAACTCAACTTTCCCTTTAATGTAAGCACATGATGAGTTGGATATATATTGCAAACTAATACTTTTGTTTGTGTCTGTGTATTGTCGTCAGAATGATTGTATGTATGTGTGTGAGCAGTTTACATACTTGTACATGTATCTCTGATTTCAACCTTATGTTTTCATCACATCCATCCCGAAGACATGTTTGACCTGAGCTTTATTATAATGGACCATAATGTTGGCAGATTTGCAGGAATTAATTTGTTGTTATTTTAGGGGGCTACTTTTTCAATCCGATGGATATCACAAAATATTTAACATAACACCTATAGATGGTAATTGTAGGGGCTACCTACTGAATTTAGGGGGCTATTTTGAAAATTAGGGAGCAAAATCACCCTCGGGCCCCCGTATATTTCCTACCATGGCAGGATTTACTTTGGCACTCATTAACATGTTTGACATCATCTGTAATATATATATTGATATGTTGTGAAGAGAATAAATAGGAGACTTTTGTTTGATAGCAAATATTGAAAATGTCAATACAAACAAGTTGTTTGATATGACATTTTTACTACAAAAATAAGGAAGGTACTAATAAAAAGGGGAAGACCAAAAACAATGTAATCAGTTTTAAACCTTAGGAACATTTAATTTGTGTTACAAGCCCTTAATGCATCGTATTTTTAAAAGGTTTGCATTAATGTTTGGTAAATGAAATAAGTACAAGTAACAATAGCAGACATAAATACTTCAGTACTGACTACATGTATGTAACGTGATACACTAAATGTCTGTCAGTGTTGCGACTGCATATTTTACTGTTTGGTAAATGAAATAAGTATAACAAAAGCAGACATAAATACGTCTGTATTGACTATATAATGTGACACACTAAATGTCTGTCAGTGTTGCGACTGCGTCATACGTTCATGTTCAAGTGTACGTACATACTGTATATGTATGTATGTATGTGCTATGTAAGACTTTGGATTTTATTAAAATCTCTTATATACCCACGAGGAATACTTGTGTGTGTACTACATGTATTACAAGTCTAACAAGATGCGTGAATGTTACCGTTATTGGCAGTGTTTGGCACTTTGCCACGGGGAAGCATACACTTGCGCTGTTGTGGTAGGACACTTATTATGCAAATGAGTTCAAGTTCTGAGACAATGGAGAGGGAAGAGTTCTTAATTGAATGAGTGTTTGAGTGTGAATACCAGTGTCCTGTTTAAGATTTTATTTCCAAGATATTGCTAGGAGTCATTTGATAATTCAATATTTCAATTCACAACCTTGGGTATTGATGAAAAGGCCTGTTATAATAATGTTGATAATTTGACTTGACCAATGCACCATTGATATCACATCGATACATTTTTCAATAATTATGAAAGAACTTAAATGCGCAGAGATAATCACTCTGCTTTTCAAATGTTGATAGATCTTTTTGGAATTTGTACATTTGGGTTAAATACATTACAAATGGTACATGAACTGAATAATTTAATGTTTGTAGCATTATCATATTGTATATCATAAACATATGTAATAATAACAAATCTATTTTTGTTTTAAATTTTCTTCAGATTGCTGGCACCAAATGGAACAGAAATAATTCTACCCTTCGAACTATCATTTCATTCTGGAGGATGCTGCGAGTGGCAGTTACATGTAAGATGGATGCACACACGTTTCCTGACATGAATGGATCTCTCCTTTGAACTGTCGCCGTCATCTAATGGGTAGTTACAATGCAAAGCCAAGTATCTCAGACGAAAGAGCTCAGAGCATTCACCCAGCGACAACTGCAAAGCAAACTGACTGTCAAAACTCGCATCCATTTACGATCGAGGACACTTCGGACACAGACGGGGAAGAGGCCGTCGAGACTCGCGTCGCCGGTAAACCTGCCAGAGACGCCCCTTCACCGGTGAGACTCCAGAAACCACCACCGAGTGAGGCGGTGATGCAGGATGAACAACGCCAGCGGGAGTTGGCTCAAGACAGACACCGAGAAGAGTCGAGGGCCTCCTCGAGGAGCTCTGGAGAATCCGCCTCACCGTATGGACTCTACAACCCTCTAGCAGCGTCGGAAGGGGGTCGTCTGTACTCTCCGCTAACAGCTGCCCCCATTGTAGTCGGGAGTGGCATGCCCCCTGGGTCTGTGCCGCTAATACAGTACCCGGGTCAGCCCGCTCCTCCGTTGGTTGCGATCAATCCCACCACCGCCACCGTTCTGTCTCCGTATCCCAGCGCCTTCACGTCTCCTGCAGCCGCAGCCTACTCCAGTCTGCACAGCAGCTCTGGGCCACGACCGTATGGCATCGAGTCCTACTCTGCCATGCTGGCCAGTATGGGCAACCAGGCACAGCAGCACCTCCAGGGGCACCTCATTCCCGCGCCCTCCTACTTCCAGGGTGGCTACATCCCTGCCCAGTACGCCCCCGTCTCGCCCCTGATGACCGGCGGCGTCGTCCCGACCACCAAGGGCATCTTCCCTGAGGGCAGCTACCTGCCTTCAGGAGCCGGTGCCCATGTGCTGACAGGCATCCTGCCCAGCGGCTCTCTGAATCCCGCTGCGGGTTCCCTTTCGGACCCGTCCGGCGCAGACCGGGGAAGATCAAGTCCAGAGAAGCACTATCCACCGTCGGCAAGGTACCTCAGCGAGGCCAGAGAGCAGGAGATCCTGGAGGGTAGACGACTGGTCGAGATGCAGCAGCAGCAGCAGCAGCAACTGTCTCCTTCTTCTCAGGTACATCGAAGCATCCCAGAAGCCCGTGTGTCCCCCTTCCAACAGGTTACCCCCGGGGCTTCTAAATCAGTGCACATGCCAACCTCAAAGGTAATTTGCTAAGTCTCAGCCACTGTGCAGGTGAAATGCGTTCATTTTCCCACATCTACTCACCTACCATACCATACATGTGTATCTAGTCATTGCTTAATTCACTGGGGAAGCATACTGTGGGAAATACAATATCTAGGAGTCGATCTCTTTTATTACTGGTAGTTTTTTTTTCTCACTCTTTTTTTTTGTGTTCTAATGTTCGTGATCTAATGGTTACAGAAAATTCTACTGACCAGATATCAAAGTTTCTGGATTATTTGCCCCTGAGCTTCTCTAAACATTTAATTCTTTAAAGGTCACTCCATTTCATTTCCTACCGCACCCTCCTTCCAGGACTTCTCTTTGTTTACTTTCAATTGTAATCTGATTGGAAAGATGATTGGAAAAGGTGATAATTTTGAGTTTTTAGGGGGAACGGGTTAAACGATCAGGTTACAAATAAGTGATAACTTTTAATTCAAGCTCAACAAATAGCATTGTAGTTCAGCATTTAAAAGTGATAATTTTGAGGTTTTGGGGGGGGGGGGAAAGTTCAAATTAAAAAAAGAAATTAATTCATCACAACATGGTAAGGTCAATTCGGCACACTATGTCATCAACAAAGTTGACAAAAAGATCAAGATTAGGCTACAAATAAGTAAAAACTTTGAATTAAAGATCAACAAATGGCATATTATTGTAGTTCAAGCATTTTAAAAGTCACTGTATGGCATTTACATGAAAGATATTATACTAGGACTCATCTTCATCAAATAATAACTGCCTTTTTCAGCTTCAATATGTCAACAAATTCCCTTTTCATGGAAATCGAGTATCATATGCCCTCATATGATATATAATTCATTCAATTTGATTTGAATATTTTCCATTCCGCAGGGGCCGCCGTAGTATTGAATCGGGGGACAAAGATAGGTCAGTTTCCTGATTGACGGAGAAAGGTCAGGGCTGCTTGATAATAAATACGGCTTCCAAATATGTATGGGATGATTGCAAAACACAATGCCTGAAATTAACTTTTATTGTGTGGCCTGGTCAAGCAAGTAATAAAATATAGACTCATCAATTTTTGCTTGCCCATAGCAAGAAATGGGTGATCCCCCCCCCCAAAAAAAAAACATTAACGAGTCTGTACATCTCAATTTTGTGTCCACTACAGGTTGACTACATTAATAAGCTAGGGCTAGTAATTAATGCAAATTTTCTCCTATGTAGCGGTCTTTTGGGGCAAGTAAAATCGAGACTTGTCAAAATTTGATGGCACAAAACAACGAAAAGAATGAAGTCTAAATTACATTTGGTTTGCAGATTAGGGCAAGTAATTTGGGCAAGTGTATTTTGGCATGAATAAAATAATGGTGTCATGAAGCCCATTTATTGGTGGCCTCTGTGGCCTCAATTATGTGGAATGTATTTGAAGCCGTCACATTGTAATTAACAACAATATGGTGGTCGAGTTTTTTACAATACTGATGTTTTTCATAGGGTGCTATTACTTATTAAATCAATTCCATTGTAAATATAATTGATCTTCTTGGGTATCTATCATAGCATTTGATTGACAATTGTGCATGGCACAAATAGCCACAGGTGTTATTGCAACACAATTCACATGCTCTACATACCTATATCTGGTCAATTTACATTTACATTAAATATTTTCATAGAGGGGTCAATATTGTATGGTCAATCTGGTTTTATTGTATTCATTATGAGCTAGTTCGCGACCTCGAGGCAAATCATTATATGGAGGCCTATTATCCAGAAATAGATTTGGGTACATGATACAAAGTATAGTTTACAATAATATCTCTTCACTGTTAGTACATTGTGCATTTTCAATAACGCCTTCCTCTTGCGCAATATGAAATCGAATTGCACAATATGAAATCGAATTGCACTACTAGAACAGCTGGTAACAAGGAACATGTTGTAGTTTATCGATAGAATTTTGGGGCATGAACTGTTCAACTCTTTTGTTTACAAACTTGTCCTGTAGGATTTTGTAATAAGTTGGCCTAGCGCCGATGCTAAGTGAGACAATTGCATGAAGCTAACTGGACTATGGACTATGCATTTAAATGTATTATGTTCTTGCCAAAACCCAGATCTACGATGTTAATTGACCATTCATACTAGGGTATCTATGACCATTTTTTATACAAACCATACACACAATTTCCGTGGAGCAGCGAGTGCATAGACAATGCATGGATGGTAAGTCTCTAAACCTTGCCACCCATGCATTGTCTAGATGGCTGCATGCAGTAACAGCCTGCTCCACAAAACAGTATCCGTCTGTATGAGTGCCCATACTCCGGCCTCAAAATATGCACCACCCTTTGGTCAGCCTTCGGGCCGCCAAAATTTCACTCGGACGACCAAATTTTACCTGCCCAAATTGGGCAACCAAATGTTATGGACTTTGGTATGTCTTTCTTCGCCTTGCAGCCATCAGTTTCAAGCTTTGGGGCCGCTGACATTTCTGGAGTATCAATTTTATTTGCCCTTCTGTACAAACACAACATAGATGAATACAAAATGCGCACTGTGTATAAAATGTTACTTATAAATAATGCAAACAAAGTAATTTCCAAATTGATATGCAACATGTGGAATAGACATTTGCGTCCCTCTTCCCAAAGATACGTGCCAAATTACTGATAATTTGTTGCACATAGTGTGTACATGTGTGTCAAGCCACTGTCTAATGAATTATAATTTCCATGTGACGAGACTTGATACGAAACTGACGAATCTCAATATTAATGATCATGAATTCATGTTTGCCAACGAAAACTTTGCGCCGTGGTTATTGTAATCGCAGCCGAGCGAGCTCATATAGGATGTACGTAGCTCAGAAAAAGAAAAACGGGAGAGGGAGATGGCTATGAATTATTATGGCAGTGACGTGCGCAGAGGTGAATAGTGCGCAGAGTGCAGGGAGAGATCAATGTCTCCAACTTTACTATTAAAGAGATGAAGCCGACTAATATCAAGGGACCAGACGTGAGTCATGTCCAAAAAAGAAACTGCTAGTCAAGTTTGATTTCTTTTCCCCAAAATATACCTAAATTCGTCGGCTGGTGCACATGTACATGTGCGCATTGCACATTTAGTCGCTGATATGTTTTGTACCATGAATGTTGAGTACATTTACATTTATGAATTATGTGTAGGTATGTCATTTTTATTCAGAAAGGGGCCTCGTCTTTGTGGGTATAATATAAAGTAAGTAGTGGAGACATAATGGTTCTCCGCGTACATACACCGGCCTCAAGTGACTTCTTTAATAAAAAATGAGGCGCATGTTTTGAACGAATGAAATTGGCAGAAAGCTACTAGGCTACGGTGTACCTCAACTGGTATGGCTGATGCCCTGGTTATTCGCTCACAAAACACATTAGCCACAATTACGTCATTTCTCTTTGAAGTATTCGTGTTTTACCCTTGACATTTATTGGACTTGATTTTTTTTTTCGGTTCGGAGTTGCCAATTTGTCAACCTGATTCATCAGATCCTTCTTGATTTATCTACATTCTCATAATGTTGAATGCATCATTAACGTCACTGAAGTTTCAAAAGATTATGAAGAAAAAAAACCGAAACAATGAGAACATTGTTTTCCCCATAATCTTTTGAAACTTCAGTGACATTGATGATGCGTTCAACATTATGAGAATTTAGATAAATCAAGAAGGATCTGATGACTGATGAATCAGGTTGACAAACTGGTATGGCTGATGCCCCTGTTAGATCTATTCGCTCACAAAACACATTAGCCACAATTACGTCATTTCTCTTTGAAGTATTCGTGTTTACCCTTGACATTTATTGGACTTGATTTTTTTTTCGGTTCGGAGTTGCCAATTTGTCAACCTGATTTATCAGATCCTTCTTGATTTATCTACATTCTCATAATGTTGAATGCATCATCAACGTCACTGAAGTTTCAAAAGATTATGAAGAAAAAAAAAACGAAACAATGAGAACATTGTTTTCCCCGTAATCTTTTGAAACTTCAGTGACATTGATGATGCGTTCAACATTATGAGAATTTAGATAAATCAAGAAGGATCTGATGACTGATGAATCAGGTTGACAAACTGGTATGGCTGATGCCCCTGTTAGATCTATTCGCTCACAAAACACATTAGCCACAATTACGTCATTTCTCTTTGAAGTATTCGTGTTTACCCTTGACATTTATTGGACTTGATTTTTTTTTCGGTTCGGAGTTGCCAATTTGTCAACCTGATTTATCAGATCCTTCTTGATTTATCTACATTCTCATAATGTTGAATGCATCATCAACGTCACTGAAGTTTCAAAAGATTATGAAGAAAAAAAAAACGAAACAATGAGAACATTGTTTTCCCCGTAATCTTTTGAAACTTCAGTGACATTGATGATGCATTCAACATTATGAGAATTTAGATAAATCAAGAAGGATCTGGGATAAATCAGGTTGACAAACTGAGATGCCTGATGCCCAGGTTAGATCTATTCGCTCACAAAGCACATTAGCCACAATTACGTCATTTCTCTTTGAAGTATTCGTGTTTACCCTTGACATTTATTGGACTTGATTTTTTTTTTTGGTTCGGAGTTGCCAATTTGTCAACCTGATTTAGCACTCATCCTTCTTGATTTATCTAAATTCTCACAATGTTGAATGCATCATCAATGTCACTGAAGTTTCAAAAGATTATGAAAAAACGAAACAATGAGAACATAAATGAGCTACCTGTAACACACTCTTGATATTTATCAGATCTTTGTTTCAAGATTTAAATCATGAATTCTCATAATGTTGAATGCATCAATGACACTGAAGTTTCAAAAGATTATGAAAAAACGAAACAATGAGAACAACAATGAGCTACCTGTAACATTCTCTTGATTTATTGTAAGAGGAAATCATGTACAACATACTTTGGGAATTCAAATCTATGTTCAGCAAGATGGTATGCGTCACTCGTATGCAAGAGATGTGCATGGCATACATTGTTGACTTTGATTGTGCCCAGTCCGCAAATAGAATAGAGACGAGACCAGGCAAATTTTGGGGCTTAAAACCAGTCACAAGTGGCTCCAGACAAAGATGAGCATTAACAAGTTATCATAATATTTTTTTCTTCAAATTAATGATGCAAATAACTGTTTATCTACTGAAAAGTCAGCTTTGTAATAGAATGTATTATAGGTGGCCTGAGTTTTTGATTCTTGCAGAATCTTTGACAGAGGCTAGAATTTAAATAATTTAAAAATGGCAGAGTGTTGGGTGGCCCAAAGCTCATTTTTAGTGCCCGAGGCTAGTGGAAGTTTTGAGCTTTTCAGGCAACGAAAAAAACAACAACAAGGAATATGGGTCTTTCCCTGTAATGTCCAAAAGGAAAAATCCTCCTAAAGAGGTCTTACCCTCCTTAGTGATGACCCGGGTGACAGTGGTCACCGAATAATGTTATTTGGCAGAGCCCTAGAAACTCTTCCATTGGCCACCAACAAATTAGGATCGTCAACATACAAGTCTGCATGGTGGAAGTCTCTAGATCTCTGATTCTGATGTGTCATTTTGGCCACCTACCTGTTCAAAAGAAAAGCTTTAAAAGGAAGAGCCCTGCTATGAACAAATTATATCTTCAGAGGTCTTCTGAAAACACCAAGAAGACTGTTTTTATGCCTCCGCAACGAAGTAGCCGGAGGCATTATGTTTTCGGGTTGTCCGTCCGTCCGTCCGTACGTACGTACGTCCGTCCGTACGTACGTACGTCAAGAACCGATTAACGGATTTTCACCAAACTTGGGTCATGTATGTATCTTGGGGGGCCAATGATCTGATTAAATTTTGGGGTCATGAGGTCAAAGGTCAAAGGTCACAGAGCTCATTATATATGCAAAAATAACTCGTGATCGCGTTATCTCAAGAACGGATTGACTGATTCTGACCAAACTTGGTACATGTATGTATCTTGGGGGCCAATGATCTGATTAGATTTTGGGGTCATGAGGTCAAAGGTCAAAGGTCACAGAGCTCATTATATATGCAAAAATAGCTCGTGATCGCGTTATCTCAAGAAGGGATTGACAGATTCTGACCAAACTTGGTACATGTATGTTCCTTGGAGAGCCAATGAACTGATTAGATTTTGGGGGTCATGAGGTCAAAGGTCACATGTCACAGGGCTCATTATATGTAAAAGTAGCTTGAGATTGGAAATCTCAAGAACTGAATATCAGATTTCAATCCAACTTGATACCTGAATGTATAATAGGGAACAATTGTAGTCATTAGATTTTGGGGTCATGAGGGCAAAGGTCAAGGTCACTTATAGCTCATAATTGTGATACGTCAAGATCTAAAAGACAGAGTACCATCAAAATTGAGTTGACAGAATTAATTCTGTGTACATGTTGATTTGGGCTTGACATAAATAAATTGCGTAATGGCGGAGGCATCATTTTCGACTGCGCGCAGTCGAAGATCCATCTAGTTTTTAATGGAGCAGGTCAAACAAAATCAAACAGGGAGGATCTACAGTAGGGGATTAACGGTTCCAGTAGTCTTAAAAATAAGTTAAAAGAGTACACAGGGCTCAAGATGTTTTAGCCCCCGTAATGCAAAGTAGAGCCCAGAAATTAATAAAAAAGAACCCGTTGACATACCATGGAAAAAGATAACAACAAAACAAACCAAAAAGGGGGGGTGGGGGGGCAGACGTAGAATCATATTCAGACAGTTTCAATAGTCTTGGGATCAGACGGCCCTTTTTTTAAAGATCCCGATGAAAACAGGAACTGTCCTGATAATGAGGGAAATGGGTATCACAGAACTTTGTGGTTTTTGAAAGCCTTGATTTTTACAATGTCACTTACCTCACCTGACTGTTAACCCGCTCCCTTTGTGATCTATCGTGAAATCCCCATAGATTTTGTACATAGCCTACCAGGTTCCTGTAGTGTAGGCGAGGGGTTTACTACTGAAGACATTTCACATTGTGTCTGTTTAATTGCACTTGAATAATAGTGGGTTGGAGTGGGGTTTCTGCCTTCTTAGCAACAGCTAAGGGACACATTGTTGGCTTGCTTAACATTGTTTAGAACGTTAAACCATGACGATGAAAAGCTGTGATGTCGCAGCATGTTATTTATTTTTTATTGTTGAATGAACCATGGGTTGAACATTGCAATAAATGTCAAGTTTTAAGAAATAAAATTGAAATTTATATACATGTATGTAGACCCAAAAGCTAAAAAGTTGTAACAAATTTCAAGGTGATCTGATTGTTTTCTACAGTTGCTCTTTTTTGTAATTGCAGGAAAGATTGAAACCATTCTAACCTTGATCATATTTAGCATCTGTTTATGCAAGTATCACTTTCTCCTGTAGAATTAAAAAATAAAATGTCTTACAACCTTTAAATATTCTCTTTTCTTAACATATTGAAGATGATTTGATTTTGGAAAAGCATATATATGTGCATTCTCCTTCGATTCTAGCACAAGATATCTTGGGCATGAATGATATATTTAAAAGTTCAACCATCATCATTATATTCTTCAATCAATATATATATTTCTTTCTTCCAGGATGTGATGTTGCGGACGTCAGTCCCGAAGCAGTCCCTGGGCGGCCGAGAAGCAGCAGAGTCGTCGCGCCAGGTGCAGCTGACGGTACTCCCCAACACCTTCTACTGCGGCTCGGTACCCGGCCAGGCTATGGTGTCCACCACGGAGGGTACCATCCGCGTGGAGCTGCCACCGCCAACCATCGGCATCAACATCGGCTCCAGGATGCCCAACCCCATCTCCAAGCCGCTCACCATCGCCTCGTCCGCCATGGGGGGCGGTGGCAGCGGCGGGATCTTCACGTTCCCCGCAGGCGGGAGTGGTCTCCCGCCGCTGACTAGTATAGCATCCGGGGCGATGCCGCCGGGTCTGCACAGCTCCGTCACCCCATCGGCCCTGTCGTACCAGGGCACTACCTCCAAGCACCACTCGCCCACTTACGCCTCGGCGGTGGCGGGGCTGCAGTCCTGGCACCTCAGCCCCACGCCACAGGTGCGCCCCACGCCCACCGTCAAGTTCCAGGGTGCCGGGCAGAGCGCAGGCATGGGGCCAGCGTTGCATCCAGAGGACCAACCAATGACGGGTGAGACTATTTACTGCTAATCTTAATACTATGACTACTAAGTACTGTACACTGCTTTTACTATGACAACAAAAGTGCTGCACTTGTAGTACTATTGCTGCTACTGCTACCACTTCTTATTATTCTACTCCTACTGCTGCTACTTATTACAACTACTAGTACTACTGCTGCTACTGCTGCTGCTACGGCAAGTGCTACTGCTACTACTACTGCTTCTGATTTTGATAACTGCTACTACCATTTACTACTACTTACTGCTGCTGCTGCAATGACTACAAACTAGTATTACAAATAACTATCTACATTAGGCTCTTGTTCAAAACCAATAACGGTGTTTTGTTTACTACTTCATTGTATCATAGAAAGCAGTTGTGTGTTGTTTTTTTCTTCTTTTCTTCTGACCAGTAACCTCATGTTAAACAGGATTTTAAAGCAAAAGTAAGTAAACTTGGCAAAACAACACTCAATGAATTTGCCAACCGTTATGGGCCGATCACGTGCTCTAGAGTTGGCTGCATCAGCAAGAGCTCTTTCTGTTTGGATGACACCAGGGTACTGCAGCCACGTTTATGTTTCTACCCAAGTCTGTGTTTACTTCATTTCTTGGCTCTTTATCAGCCTAGTTTTTCCCCCCAAATGCATTGTGTGACCAAAGAAAAACAACTGCAGGATTTCATTGTGGAGATATAGACTCTGAAATGCAGTAAATAGCTATGTAAAATTATAAAAGAGCCATCTGTAAATTCTCATAGATCTAGAGTTGGATGCACGGCCATTCTCAGAGTGCTATTTTTAATGCAGACAAACTTTGAAATGTAGCATTCCTAAAATAAATGTGTATTCTGTTCCTGTTAGGTATTCTGCATGTGATTGTTTCTTCTGATGAGAGTGAAAAGGGCCGTAAGTCAATTTTTTGCTAAATTGAGTTGCGTATACCATTTTGAGGTTCAGAGCCTCTTCAATGTGATGCTACATTTTCAGATAATAATTTTGTCTAATTTGGGGAATATTCATTCATACATATAAGAGAACTACAATTCGTTTCTGTTATACATTGCTTTCAAACTATAAAAATGATCATCTCCGAAATGTAAAAAAAGTGACATAGCGCCCTTCTCTCTCTGAACAGACGGTTTGTAACAGGCTGCGACCGAGTCTGGGCCAAGTTATGCTGACGGTTTGGGACGGTGCCAATATACTGCCTTGGCAGTTGGCAAGCGGCCTTAATAGCATGGATGGCTCATGATGTCAAAATAAAGACAGACAGACAAACACATTCGTGCACACAGGCACACATACACAGGTACACGTACATGAATGCACGTACACACAAACTGATCAATGTTTACAAATACTGGGTAGTTGCATGCGTGTAAACAAATGTACCACACATGTATGTATAATGCAGTCACAACAAGTTAGTATTTTGGTTATTACTGAAATGTAATATGATTGATTATTTGTAATTTTACAAAATTATATTGACATTTTTGAAAACAAGATGGAATGGTTTTACAATAATTAGTGGTCTTGAGACTATGGTTTAAAATGATGCCATTTGACAGAGTTAAATCATGAATGGTTTCATTAAACCACCTTGATAGTGAATTCCAACCAGTGTGTCAATGTCCAACATTATCTGCCTTCCCTTTACCCTTCTCTCTTCCAGTAAAAATATATAAAGGCTCAGGGTCATGTAGCCCCTGATATGCCCTAAAGAGCCCCCCCCCCCCCCCCCCCACAAACCATGAAAGAGCCCCTTCAGTTTACATATATACTTCAATGCAAAATAATTCTTAGAGTGCCATTTTTATGCAGGCTACCTTGAAAATAGATGTGATTTTTTCTCTGCTCTCTTCTCCACTCTCCATTCAATTTCGTCAGTCTTTTTTTCCTTTCATGTATCAGAGGGCAGGTCACATGAATACGTTGCAGAATGTAGCAACCATGTTATTAGAGCATTGATTAGATTAACATGAAAGCGGTTTATTAGATTACTGAAATGTTAAACATTGTTAAATCTAATTACAAATATTTAGTCTAGTTCACAAGCTACATGTACATGAAACAACATTAGACAGATTCAGACTACAACACACTACACGCATGTCAAAGTTGACTCCCACGGAGTGTTTACTACGGAAATTTCGGTAAAATGAAAGACGATAATTCAAGATTCTACCTCAATCTTGATTAGCTCTACCATTTGATTTCCCCTTACTTGAAATTAGACCCCCTAAATAAACCAATACCAATGCAAAACAAAATAAATTTTCGCCTTGTGGCCCAATTGGGCAAGTCAGAAGTGAAAATCAAGATATTCACTTTTTAGTGGCCCAAAACCTGAATATTATGGTGGCCCAAAACAAAGAAAAACATTACAAATTTGTTTATATTTTATTGCCTGTTTGGGCAAGTAAAATGTAGCACTACATTGTATGAAATTTTGGTGGCCCAAAGCTAACTTTTAGTAGCCCCGGGCCAACGGGCCTATGCTAATCTTGCGCATTGCCTAGATACTCTATTTAATTGGCATTTCTGGTTGAACATTTTTAGTAGTAGTCATCGCTTGTAGATTAATTAATTAGAATGTTGTGATAGCTTTTCCAATACAATCCAAAGTTAATAACAAAATTGCTTGCCTCTTAGAGTCATAAGTAGGTCATACTTGTATCATAAATCCTGCAGTTTTAGGATTATCATGACTCAAGATGAAGTCATATCGTCTGTTCACTTTCACTTTTGGTTTCTACTAAGACAAACAAAATGGAAAATGGCAAAAGGTACTATCCCATAAATCCATTCCACTTTCATGCAGTGCATATGAAGTACCAGATGAAGGGCCATGCAGTTTATTTTTAAGTGGCCTGGACGTCAACAATTTGCAAAATTTGATTTTAAGACCGACTTTTGTAATATTTTATGGAGAATCCAAATATGAACACAATTTTTCTTTGCATGAATGCATTAAAAAGGAAATCTAACTCCAAAGTCACCATTGAAGTTTGCTTCAGTCTGTATTGATAAATAGTTATAACTGTGTACAAAGTCAGTGCAATGAGTTAGCGAATATTACTTTGCGTTTTCGCTCGTTACTTTGCCATATAACATCCATTTAACATGACATTTTCACACATTGCATACCGGACATATCAGCTCACAAACATACACATTTTATTAAACATTTGCCAGTTTTTGCACATGTCAACAAAGTTACACGATCCCTTTTAGCCATTATTAACGGTTATATACGAAACCACTACCAGCATGCCGGTGTATTATTGAAAGGTAATTTCTCTCATAAGTGAAGTGGATTAACTACATCAAGAAACAACTAGTAGTTCAATATTATTGCAACTCTAACTTTTGTTTCTGCATTTGAAATGTGTCTTTAAAATAGGTGTGTTACAAATCGGTTACCTTTTGAATTCTATATTTTGTACTGTCAATATTATTCTTGACACGACTAAGTGACTAAGTAATGTACGCATACATTTTTGCTGGGGTACAAATCCAACTATTATAAGTTTGATACATTGGTAATTAGGTGAATCTACCCAAACTTAATCCAGTGCGAAACACCAATTGATGATGTTGCAACCAACACCATCAACACCTCCACCAAGATCAAATATTATTACCAACATAGGCATCACTTTCAAACATAATATTTAATTCATTAATTTTGTTTTAGTGTTGATTTGTACAGACCAGGGAGTATTGGCTGATCCGTACGCCAGCATTATCTTTGGTTGAATCCGCAAGGACATTGCCCCTTGAACAACATCAACAACAGCACCATCAACAAGACCCTCATCACCACAACCAACACCAACATGCATATCAGAGGCCTCACTTGTATGTTCTTGTTTGTGTTTATCACTACAGGGTATGCACCAACCAAAAAAATACTTTTTTTTTCACGTGGGCGATTTTGAAAATTTTGAGGGAGAAAAACGCCCTCGTGAAATTATTCACTGGGGGCTATTTTGGGGCTCACAGGGGCTCTTTTTTTTTTTACATCGTTTTCACTGCTCAAGGGTCTAATAAATGGTTATCATGATGTGATCTATCCGATTATGCCATGATTGGTACGTTTCTGGCGCTTTCCGATCATGCAAAAAGATGTTTAAACAAATTTTTAAAAAATAAATAAAACAAATCTTTTTTTCTTTTCTTTTTTTTTCGCCCCAGTGCCGTGGCTCACGGGGGCGATTCCAAAGGTATCGGGGGCGAATCGCCCGTCGCCCCCGTGTATTTTTTTGGTTGGTATGCACAGTCTAAACTCCAGCAACTGTTTTTAGGTGAATCTAACCGAACATCACACAGTGTGGAGCATCACCCCCTATCTAACCACCAACAACAACACCAATGCCATCAGCACCACTAACAGAGGCCTCGCTTTTATCATGGTTTTCATCTCTTCAGGGGCTGCAGAACTTCAGCAACCATCTCTAGATGAATCTACCCTGACATCACCCAGTGTACAGCATCACCAACACCATAAATACTACTAAAAACACCAACATAATTACCAGATGCTTTACTTTAATCATGTTCTTGATTGTCTTGATCTCTACAGGGGCAACCGTCTCTAGGTGAATCTACCTGGACATCACCCAGTGTACAGTGCCAACAGCACCCAGTCTCAACAACAATACCATCACCATCGCCAACACCATAAACACTACTGCCAACACCAAAATAATTACCTTTATTTTGCTTTACTTTATTATATTCTTGATTGTGTTCATCTCTACAGGGGCTGCAGAGTCCAAACTTCAGCAACCGTCTATAGGTGACTCTACCTGGACATCACCCAGTGTACAGCACTAACATCACCATCAACAACATCCACAACCACCCGAGGCATCACTCGGGGCCATTATCCTGGCAGGCTGCGACAAGTGTTGCTTACATTTGTTCATGATTTTGTTTGTATTTATCTTTACAGGGGTTGTGGAGTCCAAACTTCAGCAACCGTCTCTAGGTGAATCCACCAGGACATCACCCAGTGTACAGCACCAACATCACCAGTCTCAACAACAACACCATCACCAACACCACCACCACCAGAGGCATCACTCGGGGCCATCATCATCATCGTTGTCATCGTCGCAGAAGTCTGCGACGAGCGTCGCCTCCCATCCGCAGCCTCCCCACCACCTGCAGCCGACCAACACGCTTCCGTCGTATTTCACCCGGGGCTCCATCATCCAGCTGGCCAACTCGGTGCTGAAGCGGGTGGAAGACCTGACGACGGACGACTTCGTGCAGAGCGCCGGGAGCACGGAGGGGCTCAAGATCGACTCCAGCACGGTGCTGCGCATCGACGAGGAGCCGCACAGGGGTCTGGCACTCATCGGGTTCCTGGTGGGAGAGCACAAGGCTCAGGTTAGTCTGAACTCTTGATCATGAATTAGAAAGTGGTGTTCCATATATATGTACCTTAAACATTTTTCAGCAGAAATTTAGAGCCCTTAGTTTGACCTCTTTTTCTTAAAAACTACTTGATTTTGCAAACTTACAGAAAACATGAAATAGATCTTTATATGAAAAAAAATAAATACACATGTATGATTATAAAATCACTGACTTCCATGCATTTCAATAATGATTACATAAATGTTATATATAATTATAAATATTTGAATTTTGATCACTTAGTTAGAATATGGAGTAGCCTCACAGTATGTTTCGCCCATTCATTATCTTTTACATGTGATTATATATACGTTGTATTCTGTGAGATAGCAATGTTTTTAACAGCTGTACTTGCTTTGTTTTATTCCAGGTAACTGTTGAAGCACCGTACGAGCACCCGTTCTTTGTCTTTGGCCAGGGTTGGTCGTCTGTGAGACCTGAACTGTCCTTGAAGTGTTACGGACTGCAGTGCCACCCCTTGGCGGTGGGCGATGTGTGTGTATCACTAACTGTGGTTGAGAACAGCAAGCAGGGACCCAAAGAGGAGTTTGACCCTGACAAGCAGTTTGCCAAGGTGCAGATGCAGGGTCTGTCCAGTCCGGACCTGAAGCGACAACGGCTGGAGGAGAAGTCCGAAAAGTTCAGACTCAGCGAGCACCGCCATCCGTCCGGTGGCCCAACCGATGTGCAGGGCTTGACACCGGGTAGTAGCGGCAGCAGCAGCTACTTGTCATCTTCCTCACCCAAGCAGCAGCTGCAGCAGCAGCTCCAGCAGCAGCAACAGCAGCAGCAACAGCAGCAGCAGCAGCAGCAGCAGATGGATCACCAGCACGCACACTCCAGCGCTGCAGGACACCAGGGTTTGTCGGGACACCAGGGGACCTCAGGTCACCCGGAAGTCATGGACCATGGCATCGACAAGAACTTCAATATTGTAGAGGACAAACCTTCTGACCTGCCGCACATGAGGCTGATGCGGCCTCCCAAGAGGAGGTGGTCAGACCCGGTCAAGGCCAGCCAGGAGGCCGCAGAGAAGGAACAGCAGCGGTTGCAGGAACAGGCCATGGCTCCGGAGACCCTTGGCAAGGTACCGCAGCAGCAACAACAGTAGTTGTACTCTTAGTCGTAAGTGTTTGGTGAGAAAGAGTAAGATGCAATAGCAGCAGTAGATGACGATTTGTTCCAAGACAGATTCAATGCCAGCCAGGAGGGCGCAGAGAAGGAACAGCAGCGGTTGCGGGAACAGTCCGTGGCTCCGGTGACCCTTGGCAAGGTACTGCAGCAGCAACAACAGTTGTCTGTGATAGATGTAAGTCTTGGTGAGGTAGAGTGAGATGCAATATCAGCAGTAGATGACAGAGTAGGGTCTGATGCAGTTTGTGACACCAGGAGTAGCAATATATTAGGTGTTCGTTTGCCAACATTATAAGGAGGGCTGCCAGGAATCCTTAACAACACTCTGTGTCATGTTGAGGGTCTTAGAAAAGAGTCTTTGCAGTGTTGCAGAGGCAGGAAGAGTCTGACACAGTCATAGGCTCTGGAGCTGGAGCTGGTGCTGGAGTTGGTGCTGGAGTAGCGGTCCTAAAAGATCTAGCAAGTTCCAGCCGAGTGAAACACCAGGTACCAGCAACCTCTAGTGGCACCGTATAGTGGTACCAGAAAGGTAACGGAAGGTGTAGTGCTGGCGGTAGCTCTAGAAGCTGTAGTACGTTGTCGACGAGCCATAATTGCCTCCCCACCCAGTCTGTGAAAGGCAAGAGTGGCAATAGGTGGGCAATTCTTGGACAGGCCGCAAGAGAAGCAGGCAGGGTTGAGTGCTCGGAGGAGCACCGTCGCTGAAAGTTCATTCCAAGGTATCCTTTCCCCTTATATCTCTCTCTCTCTCCATCTCTCTATATCTTTGTACTGTGAAGTCTGTTTCTGAAGAGTTTGGTTTAATACTGGAAAGACAGTCACTCACATGCTCGTAGGCAAACAAAAATTATAAGTGTAGTTCATTGGATACAGTTTTCATTCCAGGTTTTCCACATATATAACTCAAAAGGGTGTATTTTGAAGCCTTCTCATGAAAAAAAAGTGGTGTGAAACATTTTTGTTTGTTTTTATACTCAAGATTTGGATAGAGAAGTTTTGTCGAAAGATTGAAAAGGTGGTAATGTTCTGTAATAGTACGTAGCTTTTACACTTGTATGTATGCTATACATGTATGTATTTCGGAGAGAACAAATGCTGCAGGTTTCAGACAAAAATAATATTGCTTGTGTAAAAATTTAACTTGGAGAGAGAATCATAAGAACAGTACTGACAGTGGTGTCTTTTTAATATGAAAGATTTTTTTTGTTCAAACTGAGCACTTTTGTAAGAAGAAGACGACGTCAAGATTGGATGAGCCGAGTTTCTGATATAAACATTTGCTAGTGGGAAAGAAATACGTATTGCAAAAAAAATATATATATACAAATTTGTTCTACACAAATATTAACATGAACAAATTATTTTCAAGAAGATCTATCTGAAATTCAAATTATGATGGACTATCTTATGTGATGAATAGTCCTTTGTTATGTAGCCAGTTAAAAAGAAGGGTATGCCAACATATTCAAATTGTATGGATATCCTACAATTAAACAAAAGTTTGTTCCAAGCAACCTGAAAGCTTGCCAGAGGCTTGTCTGACATAGTAACAATTACATGTAAGGTCGATTCCAAGTCTTGAATTAGGCAGCCGCAAGGAGTGTGCATAAATGCGTTTGGGCATATAAAAAAGAAGATTATTAAGAATTATTGTTTTAAAAAACACCCTTATTCTTTGGGGGAAAAGCATTTTCTAAATAATGCTGTAATGAAATGATATCACTGTTATCCTACTATTGAATATTATTGGGACTGCATTAATTTCTTATGTTTTTGCGTTTCTCCATATCTTTGATGGCAGTGATTATGAAGACATTCCACAAAAGTTTTCAAACTGATATTTGAATAGCGAGGATGAATGTGAAAAAAAAAGGAAAAGAAATGGCTGATGCTGTGCTCATTCATACATTCAATTTACAAACACATGATTTTTTAGGTGTCTCGGACATAGTTGTACTACTTACAAGGGAGCTGGTCGTATTTGTAGAAATGTTTAAGAGGGCCTAATGATTTTTTAAAGATAGTTCTGAGATTATTATTCTAATTGCTCATTTATTATGCCATAAATGGCAAAAGAGAGCAAGTTATATATGCAAGTTACATGTAACTTGCTTCCTTTTGCCAATGTATGGCAGTAATATTTAGGACGGACATAACTTGAATTGTCCCCAGTAATAAAGACTGGCCATTTTAATTGAATTACTCGTGACTAGATTTAAAAAGCATCCAGCAAATTTCATTATCAGAAATATTTGTTACTCCGTTATGTAACGTAGTACTCCGAAAGACACATTGAAAATCATGTGTTGGGATATATATTCAAACGTTTAATTTCTCTCAAAAAAGGGAAGAATACAGAGGATGTCTATATCGATGTCGATGATGGTGTCGATACCGATGTCGATGTTGACATTGGTGTCGATGCTGAGATTGATATCGATGTTGAAGCTGGTGTCGATGTTGATGTCAACATTTAATTTCTTTCATGGGAAAGATGACAGATGATGTCAACGTTGATGTTGATGTTAACATTGACGTTGATGTCGATGTCGACGTCGACAACGACCACCGGTTGAGACATTGTAGAAAAGTGACCTTAAAGGCCTCCATGCTGTGTTCAAACTAACTACAGTTACCTCAGCTTGGGCGATGTGGTGTTTTCAATACAAAGTGTGATGACTTAATTTAGGGGTTGTGTGTGATTACGATATGCAACGTGGAGTTTTTATCACAAACAGAGTGTTTTCCTACTTCTACTAACTATATTATCTCAACAGCACTAGAATCATATAATTTTTCTACCGTGACTATGTTTCAGAAAATTCATAATAATTACTATACGAAATAATGTTTTTTGAAAGACTTTGTACGTAGTAGAGAATTGTGTCGAAAGTTTTGAGAAAAAAATGCATTTGGAATACGTTACTTATAAACAATGTAAAATGTAATTATTGCTTTGATATGGAACTGAATATTCATGAATGTACGTTTGTAGAAACTACAAAAAATAATGTAATCATGTTTTGAGGGTTGTCTGTCATATTTATTTGAATGTTTGCAATTCCGAGTCCTATCTTGTGCGTAATTGTCATATTGAAAGTCAAATATCAGATTATAATCATGGGAAATTCATGACATGATGCACAGTATGTTCTTAGTCTTTGCATCCCAAGATATTTTAGGTCTCTCTCCTTCCTATACGTGACCGGCTATAGCAAAACCCGGCACTCGTCGGTAAAAATCAAAATGTAGATTTTCACACCATTAGGAAGGCCTCATCACAAGCTTTCATTTGATGCTTTGTTCTAACTAACTAATTGGTCAATAATTGGCGAAGATATGATTGTTTCAATTTTACAATCATAGGTCTTTTACACACATTGTGTGAACTTAAAATGCCCATTTCTTCAAAACATGAATTACCGACAAGTGCCGGGTTTTGCTATAGCGGGTCACATATATACCATAGACCATCCAGTTTCAAACACACTGAAAGTTGAGTCGACTTTAACCGGAGGCAATCCAAGAGTAGATCATCAAATATTTTTTCAATAGGGTCAAAACCATAAACATGACATGCCATGTGCAGAGCTTGCCAAGTCTCCCTGATTTCGCAGGAGACTCCCTGAAAAAATAGACCAAGAATACTGCATTTGATGTCATCCCATCAGCCAATCTCCCCCTGATTATTGAAAGATTATTGTCATTGGGTTGTATGCATTTGATTGCTATTTCCCCGTTTTCTGATTTTCTGACATTGAATTTCAATGTTGGTAGCTCTGCCTGCATGTGTATTATTGTCTCTTTGAAGAAGCAATGTGACACAACGTTTGGTAAGCGTGCTTTTACTCTTAGATGTCTTGAAGTTATGGTTTAATAATAAACTCAACTTGATAAATTGTTCTTGAAACTGGATCGTTCTGTACTATTCTTTTTTTTTACGTAGGATGATATAACAACAGCTATCTAAATATTACATAATCGGCTGTATTATAAGATTCCGTTTATATATGTTCAGCTACATAAGCTCAAACTATTCAGTACAGAATAAGATATAACGCCTTCAACTCGAAACATTTTCGTTAAACTGTGATCAGATTATTAATAAAGTATATACCTGGTTCATTTTAGGCACAATCAGTTTTTGTAAGTCATTGAAGATGAAATATCGTTTAAAAAGTATTAAAATAAATATTTTGATATTTCTTATTCTGGATTTGTATAACCTGTATTTTTTCAAGGCAATGAGAATATGTATCATTGTTTACAAGTATTTCCATTTAAACTGTAAGTTCGTAAATTGTGGGTTTTTAATAACCCATGTGATGTATGGATGCATCATTAATTGGTAATTAAACAGCTTTATGTATATTTTGTGTGACATAACCACGTACTTTGTACCCTTCTTTAAACTGTGAATGTTTCACATCAGTTATGATTGTGGTTTTAATTAGAATGGTGATATATATACTGTTATTAGATTGGTTCATGTATAAACAAAAAAGACAGACACTGTAAAAAAAAAAAAATGATAGAAGACATTTTGATGACTGTCCGCTTAGGGGATACTACAAAATATATTAAAAATTATATTATATATACGTGTACATAGATATATATATAAATATATAAATATATACAAATTCATGAATATAATGCTAGTACAGCTTTGTAGCTATATTTGTACAATGTAAATACTATCTGCATGTGTGTGCATTTTGTGTACAGTTAGATATATTGTATAGTATGGTTCCCTATAGATGATAGGGTGATAAGATATGAAGAATGGCATCGTGTATTTTGGAAGTGTGTGTTGTGGGAGAGAAAATGTGCTTTCAATAGAGAAGGTTGACAAGAAAGATTGCATGGGGCATTCTTTTATTTCTGTTCTTTTTTTCTTCTTTTTTTTTGGTATAAATAGAAACATTTTTTTAGTAGTGTATTCACATTCAGATTGAGTTATATTGAGTAATGGGATTGAAAATTTGGCTGCCTGGGGATTTGAACCCGAGACCCCCTGATTCCCAGCCTGTTGGTCTAACCACTGAGCCAAATTCTGATAAAGAGATTTCAAGCAAGCGATTCAAATCAAGAACTTACAGTGACAGAAACTTTGATTTTGTCATTTATTAAAAAGTTATTTCAGCTGTTTTTTCATAGATCTGTTTGATTTAATTTGAATTTTCAAACAACCTATCTGTACAAAATTTCAAACATCAACAACACTGGGCCTTACTTGCATGTAATTCCTCAACAAAATATCCCTATGTTTAATCCCACAGCCATCCCCAAGTTTGCCCAGCATAGCAGCAAATTTGTACATGCAGTGTGCAGTAGAAATTACGAGACAAAGGATTAATAGCAACATTTTAGAAGGTGGAAATACATGTTGGTTAAGAAGGGAGTCGGGTGTAATTAATGTCTTGATTTTAATAGATACCTAGTATGTTGTATTAATGCATATTCAATGAGTAATTTAAGATTGATTTTAGTTGATATTTATCATTTCTGACCCATTGTTGTATTACTCAAGCCAGATGTAATGAAATAAAATATGATTTAAAAAAAATTTAATTTCACTAATCAATGCAGTCAAAAGTATATGGTCAAAGACAGTTGGGAAGAGAATATTTTAGGAAAAGAACTTTTAAATGTCTTGTATCGGACTTAATATCAGTGCGTTGAAAATATGTAAGGTATGTTCAAAAGAATGAATGTTATATTATGTAGATGCTGTTGTGTAGACATTTGTGCACATCTGAGCAAATGTGGACAAAAATGTCATGGTGTTATTGCAAAATAACTCTTTTGGCATTTTAATCCATCAAATATTAATCTTTAATTCAAACATATAGAGAAACTGACCAGAAATATAATGCGATTATAAAAAGAGGGCAAAGAAAATGGGATTCCAACGGGATAAATATTCATCTTGATTATAAGAACTCATAATGCTTGCAGTAGCCATACAAATATTAGCAGGAAAGAGGTCATATTTTAGAAATGGTGTGAAACTTTGCTTCGAATTGCCCATTTCTCTAAAGCCCTCTGCAGACAGAGCCGACTTGACCCGATCCGACTGGTTTCAATCAGGCTAGAGTTGGGCCCGGTCGGTCGGATCCGATTCATTTTGTTGAATCGGCCCCAACTGGCATCCGACTGTCTCTCGACTGGCAAAATATGTGTCGCGAGGCACTGAAAACTGAGCCAATCCAAATGAAAACCAATCGGATCGGGTCGAGTCGGCTGTGTCTGCAGAGGGCTTTAGGCTTGCAATAGAGACGCATTATGCATGTCTTTTCGAGTCGTACATTCTGTGAATGTTGATTGCTTCCAACGTTTGTCGCTTAATGAGCTGCGTAGTTGAAAACTGTAAAACTTTGTGTTCTTTACTGCTTAACTTTGTATGAAAACCTAAGAAGTTGATCCATCTTCTCTGGAAATCTTGAGAAAATATGATGAAGACTCTAGTCTGTTCTTGATATCTCACATTGTTATTGACAGAAATATAACAATAGCAAAAGTTAATTCTTGCATTGCTATAGTAAAAACAAAAGGCATTTCTCATGGTTCAGAGGATCGTGCTTACATAGTCATAAAAAAAATTCAGTCAAATTGCTGCAATTCGAATAAAGCATTATTGTGAGTGAATATTGTCTTGCTCCTGTGATGCTTGATTTTAGGTGCAGCTATCATGTTATCTAGTACAACCTTTCCATGATTGAAGGAATGTACACTTAAGGAAGACGAATCTTATGGCCGAAATTCTCATCTAAACATGGAATTTTAAGATTAAAGAGTTGCACAGTGTAGATGAGATGCACAAATGTGTTTTAAATGTCCTATTGTAAGTAAGCGAGCCTCTATGATGGAGAATTTGTGCTGAAAAGGGAGATGAAAAATAACAGTAATACATGTACAGCATGTCCCAGAATTAATTACAACGGGACTCTGCAACGATAACGTTACAGATAGTAGATCAATCAGAATGATATTTCAGAGTATGAGACTATAACTTATTACCTACATCTTGCAGAAAACCCTATTCGATTTGCTTCAGTGGTCATGGAGAATGAGGATATTTTGTCAATCATGTCGTGTGTCCATTTTTGTTCATAACGCGTGAACACAATGGGCAACGCGTCTCCATAATATGTACAAAACCTGGAGGGAAGGGACATCTGACATGATTAAAAAAAAGATCCTCATTCTCCATTTCCACTGAAGCAAATCGAAGCGGGTTTCCTGCAATATGTAGGTAATAAGTTATATTTCCATACCCTGAAATACCATTCTGATTGATCTACTATCTTTAAAGTTATCGTTACAGAAAGTCCCGTTGTAATTAATTCTGGGACATGTTGTAGTTTTAATTAATCCTACCAGTATTGTTAATGATTGTGTAGTGCTTTTGATTGTGTAATTTTTGTTTTATTTTAACCCATTCAGGGCCGCCCGTTTCATACAACTTTTTCCAATTGTTGTAAGTATCCAATTATTGTAACTACCATGGCAACAGCAAATCCCCAATGCTGATTGGCTGTTGCCATAGTAGTTACAATAATTGGATAGTTACAAAAAATGTATGTTTTAGCAAAATCAGTTAGTCCTGAATGGGTAAAATTTTGGGGAAAGAGGTGATGTAGATGGCCAGAAGGTCGTTAAAGCAGCAATAGACATTGTACAGTGTTAATGTCCTTCTTGCTCCCATGTATGCGATATGAATGCACCATTTGTAAAAAAAAAAAAAGGGTCACATCTTTGCTTTTACTTGCTAATAGGAACAATACTCTGTTCTTTGAATCTCATTTCATTATACAGTGTATAAAATCTAAACAAGTTATAATGAATTTGATATAATTATGTTGAACGTGATCAAAGAAAGTTGAATGCAAAAGAGGAAGATAATATTTGTCATGTATTGAAAACTATGTTTATCGATTTAATTATGGTTTTACATATAAATTCAATACCGAGGATGGAATGAAAGGGCTGCACGATAGTACTACCTCTTTTTAGTTGGTGTTTTTAGTAACTTCATTTAGGTGGAAAAGTGTAATTTGTTGAGAACAAGTGAGAAGGTTGCTAAACATGCATACATATTCTATGTAGAAAATCTAGAAATAAAGGGTTATTATCAATCATAAATTATGTTTGGATATTGTTTTTATCCAAAAAGATGGATGGTTTCTGAACGTACAAATAATTATTTTATATCTATAGACAATTTAGAAATGAAAGTATTTTGATGGAAGAAAGCAATGGCAGTTGCCCAAATCGGGCAAGCAACACTCAAAAGTAAAAGTTTAGTGTGATCTACTCTTTTTGGCAGGTGAAATATGGCATCGGTCAAGTGTTTATTATGACTTCAGCGTTGAAAACTTAACTTGCCGGCATGGGCCAGTGGTTTGAAAATATAATATTATGTTGCTTTCCTGGGCATGTACAGTACATATTGAAAACTATTTTGCTCTTGTTATGGTTTGGTCACATACTGATAGGATAATCATACACAACCATCAAATGTTTTTGTTTTTTTACAATCATGTGTCTTGAAATGTCTTCTCAACTTCATACTCTCTCAAACTTCTTATAACTAAGTAAATTTGCCTCTTCTGTTCTGTGAAGAGAAAAGTACATATAACAAACTTGCAAAGTGCAGTCAGAATTCTTTTATATTTTCTCTTCATTTATTCTATTCTATTCCAATTTTCTGTTGACTTATTTTGCAAATTTTGTATCTGTTTTTTTCGTCTTATTTGTTGGAGTTTACTTTGCCATAATTTCTTAACTTTCTACTACAGCAGTTATGTTTTTTATATGTTGCCAGATTCAACATGACATCGGTGTGTACAATAAGTAAGTAATGACTGAAATGGATGTAAGCCTTTTTACTGTTCATTCGTATTGTACAGTTTTCAACCGTCTTTGGAGTGTAGCACAGATTGTATATTGGTAATATACATGTGTAGCGTAGTGCGGGTGAGACAAATCGTATTGATGGAAAGATGCCATTGTAGATTGGTCGTAATTATATTTTCTATGAAATTATGAAGAAAACTATAATATTCTTCTCGTTTGGAGGGGGTACGGATGAAGAATAATAGAATAATAGGTCTATATTGATATGATCATGCAAGTACGACATAGTATTGGTAATGTTTCAAAAACATTTAAAGATGTTCACATATTGTCAGAGAGAGTTTAGACAGTAAGGCCTGAATTCTCAACTGCATGTTATGTTAAACTTTGGGTTAAACTCAACCTTGGGGTTAACTATTGCATGGACTAAATTTAGAATTATCAATGGTGTTTTAGATTTTAATCCATGGACTAGAAATAACCTCAGATTAGATTTAATCATCAGGTGAGAATTTGGGTCTAATAACATTGTCAGTCAGTGCACTCGACCAGTATCTGGTTCAAACGACATTAAACAAAAGTTATATTAAAAAATAGATTGTCTATGAATTTGTTATAAGAATGATATTCATACTATTCTAATTGCTCTGGTTGAACTACAAGTACAGATGAGCTCAATCAAATGTCACACTTTTACTCAAAGATGAATGACATTTCTGCTTAAAACTTATATAATATCTTACAATTTCTCACTCAAAGGTAACATTTTCTAACAATTTTTATCGCAGGAGGTTTTACTGAAAGATGATATTTGATTGTATTTCCTTTTTTTTTGCATTGTCTCTTATGGATCAGCAGCTGTAGTGCATTTGAGTAGATAATGTAGATTGGATCCTCTTATTTCGCTTAAGTTAAGGCATAAAGCAGAAAATGTTAGAACCAAATACTTTCGCTTGTCATTGTTTAATTTATAAACTCTTTTCTTTGACATAACACCAATAGAATGTATGTGTATACAAGTTGAAATCCTGAGTAGTTATTTTGTATTTCTACATTTCTAAATCAAGCAGGCTACTTGGATGTTTTTTTTTTGTTTAAACAAATAAAATATAGCTACTGGAAATTACATAATACTTGCTTTATTAAAGCACATTCTAATCATGTTGAGTTTTTTTTTTTTTACGTGGTAAAAGATCTATATTGATTTAGGATTGGTATTACTTCAATTTGTTGCATAAAAACTGTGTCTTTAACTCTCCTGTTTTTTAAAAATTGTATCATAATCATCGCTCAAATTAGTCTGGAAAAGGATACAACATGTATGTGTATGTGTGTGTGTGTGTGTTCATACATGCGCGTGCATGTGTGTGGTTGGTTATTTGTTAGTGTGGCCATACGTGTGTGTTTATGTTTATGTTGAAGTGCAGGGTTCTTTTTAAAGTGGAAATTTGGGTTGCCAATTGATTAGGTCTGAGAAAAGACTGTTCAAAATATGATTTTGAAAAATATGCATTTTTACTTGCTTTGATTAGTATGTTTTAAAGTTTTGACATAGCATTACCATTTTTGTTGGACATTTAAGTAATGCCATAGGCTAGGTAATTTGTGGAATAAAGTTCTATCAAAAATGCTTCTTAGGAAGAAAAAAAAAGTACTTGAAAACTCTATTTTAAGGAAATAGTATTTCTAGAAAACCCTGTTTTTTAGATAACCGTACAAGCCATGTTTTTTTAATGATAATGTTTCCTTTTCCATTAAAAAAAGGAAACAGTATTTTCAAATATGTTTTTTCTGCTAATGAGCTATAAAAAGTGGCTTTTTACTTAGTTTTTCAACATTTTGGTCAGTATCTTGGTAGATCATTTTGTATTCTAGGCTATGCTAAGTTTTTTTTAAAGGTAAGATGTTTTTTGTGTTTTTTAACTGCTGGTAAAGAGAGAAATAGCTGTGTTTATTTTGCTGTAAGCTGGTCTAACATTGTGTCATGTTACCTGTGATCTTATCTGTACTTCCTCATATTTGGTCGAGTGCATACCTCTAAAGACTTGATATTGATTGCAAGTTACTCATTAAATGTGAATATCATTATCAATTATGACTTTTAATGTTGTCTTCCTCCTTTTCTGCGATATGGGTAGTGAAAACGATCGTGAACGTTGGATTTGATGATGTATAAATGATTGTATGTACCTTTAAATAACGTGGCTTGTAATGATGGAAATGATAATGACGTTGATGTCGATGATGAAGGTGGTGGTGGTGGTGGTGGTGGTGGTGGTGGTGGTGGTGGTGGTGGTGGTGGTGGTGGTGGTGATGATGATGATGATGATGATGATGATGATGATGATGATGATGATGATGATGA